>JAQQSU010003820.1:0-14256 GCA_028627135.1 Pseudochirops cupreus | reverse complement strand
ACGGGCATTCCTGGAAAACAAGCCTGGCGCCACAGGCTCCACATGACCACATTCAGCCTATTAGGGAACAGAGTATACTTTCAAATATCCAAGGGTCCTCAGAGTCACGTAGCCACTTTAACAAAGGGCCTAGGGGCAGGGAAGATGTTCAGATTCCCATAACAAACTCCTGGTCCCTGGTTTTTACATTGGCTATTCTCCATATCTAGAATGCTTTCTCTGCCTCCTTACCTTTGCCTCTGAGGTCCCCTGACTTCCTCTCTGGGGATCCCCCCAGCTACCAGTGCCCTCCCCCGTGATACTGTCTCACTTCCACTCTGCAAATATCTTGCATATACCTATTTATTTGTGTGCTATCTCCTCTCACAGAATATAAGCTCCATTCAGGCAGACACTGTCTTTGCCTTTATTTGTATCCCTAGTGCTTAGCACAATGACTGGCACACAGTACATACTTAATAAATGAATGGTTGTTGACTGAATGACAGTCTCATTTGTTCTTCACTTAATACTGTTTTAGGTACGGTGTGTGTTGTTTTCCTGATTCTGCTAATTTTGTCTGCACCAATTTATATATGACTTTTTTTGCTTCTTCAAATTCATGTTCATCATTTCCTGGATGGAGTGCTGACCTGGGAGTCAGAAAGAACTGAGTTTGAGGCCTTTCTCAGGTATATACCAGCTGTGTAACCTGAGCATAACGCTTAGTCATTTTCAACCTCAGTTTACCCCTCTGTACAATGTGGATAGTAATAGTGCCTACTTTAAAGGGGTATTGTGAGCGTCAAATAAGGTAACAGCTTTAAAGAACTTTGCAAACCTTAAAGCTCTATATAAATGTTGGCTGTTATTATAATTAACAATATTCCATTATATTTCTATGCCTCTCCCCAATGGATAAGTGCCTACTTTCTTTCAAGTTCTTGGCTGCCACAAAAAGTGCAGCCATGAATATTTGGGTATGTATGAAACCTTTCTTTCTGTTTTTGACCTTCTTGAAATATATGGCTAGGACTGGGGTGAAGGGGCATAGGCAACTTAGTCACTTTTTTGCATAGTTCCAAATTCCTTTCCAAAATATTTGGACCAATTTGTAGTTCCAACAGTAAGATATTAGCTTGTCCTTTTGTAGCTCCTCAGATAATTACTTCCAACTATTATTCTCTTTACCAATTTGATTATTATAAGGTAAAGCTTCAGGATTTCTTTCAATCACCTTTTTTTATTAGTAGTGATTTGGAACAATTTTTCACAAAATCATTAATAGTTTCCAATTATCCTATGTATAAGGAAGACAAATCTAGACTAGGTATAATAGATTACTTAGAGTGGGAAGACAGTGGGAAGACTTATTAAAAAGTCATTGAAATAACCAACACAAGTTATAATAAGGTTCTGCACTGGTGTGGTAGCAGTGCAAGTAGAGAAGTGGCAAGGGAGCAATAATATGCCTGTAAGGGAGTAAGAAGACTGCCTTGAGCATATGAGAGGGAGAGTAATGAGAAATGAGGTTATATGGGCAGAAATAATAATTAGAGAGAACTTGAAAGCCAGAGAAACTTGATGTGTAAGAAATAGGGAACCATTGGAAGTTCTTGAGCGGAAGACATGAGCATAAGAAACCAGACCAGGTAATACTAGATTAATCACGGTCAATGGACCATACTTCCTAGATCATATTTCCTACCTTTTCTCTCTGACTCTAGTGTCTTTTCTTTCTGATCTACTTGTGATGAAGCTTTCAGAATAAACATAGTAATAAATGAGTCTGACCATATAATTACCTTGCTCATAAACTTTCATTGATTCCCTATTGACAATATGATAAGCCATAAATTTGGAGACTTCTATTTAAGATTTTCCAAGTTTTAGCTCCAATCTGGACCTCATTTTATCTACTTCACTATATTTTTTCTATGTTCTAACCAAACTGAATTTCTAGTCATGCCCCACTTCTATCCAACACTCCCACCTCCCTTCACTTGGGCAGGCTCTTCCCAATAACTAGAAAACATTTGCTACTCATCTCTGATGGTTGAAATGTTTCTCTTTCTTTAAGGCGCCACTGAAGTAGCACATCCTACATAGAGACTTCACTGATCACCACAATTAAAAAGTGATGTTTCCATTCTCAAGTTTTCTAAAATCACGTCAAAGAGTTCCATTCATTTATCAATCAAATATTAGTTAAACACTTAGCATGTACAGACTATTATGCTAGTTAGGAAAACACGAGAGTTTAGATAAGACTCCTTCCCTACCTTCTTCTACCTTATAGTCTTTAATAAGAGGATAAACACAAACACAGAAATCTATATATAGAATATACCTAAATGTTACATCCAAGTCCTTAGAATCTGTTTTGAGTCCCCAGTTCTATAGTGGTAATGCAAAAAATGGTGCACATTAAAAACACCAAAATCCCTCCTCCTGAACTCCAGATTTTAAGTTCAGTAGCTCTCTACTACCCTCATTTTAGCTCAATGAAAGAGACTCTTGCAGTTTCCCTACTTCCTAATTAACCTTTCAATCAACCGCTCAAGAGAGAGAAAATAATGCCTTAATTTTGCTCTTGAGATATGCTGACTTTCTCAGAATGCACTACAATTATGGAAACTTAATGTTGTGTTGTGTTTATTGAGGCAATTCTCCCCCCCTCCCCCAATCCTATCCCCTCTCCCAGTGGCCTTGTTGCCTTTCCTTTCCAGGATTTCTAATCAGAGAGCATTAATGTGAATTAGAGTTTCTACTGTTTGCAAACTCTTGTAAGACCCTGTACAACTCTGGAGGCTAATCCTTGTCTCTTTAGTCACTTCTCTACTCCATCTCTGGCTTCCTTTGTTTCTTCATTTTTTCCTTCTCTCTCCATCCAGCCTTCAAACTTATCTTCCTGATTCTCATTTAACTTCTGGTGTGATGTAATTACCCACTGACCCTCATAGGAGACTCTTGGAATTGTAAATCTCCAAAGAGAACATACAAATTACTTGTTCCCAAGGAACAATATGGTAGCACACATTGCATGAAATGTATAGGAGAAGTAAGTACTCAGAAGGGTGGGAAATGGCTATGAAGAGTGACAGAAAGCACATGAAACACTCAGATACCCCTCTGCCAGCCCCGAAGAAAACTAGGCTTGGAGTTGCTATTGGGTCAACATTTTGGCATTCTGGTGAATTGCTTTTTAGAACCCATAGAGTCCTACATATAGGATCATGGATTTAGAACTAGAAGAGAACTTACAGAACATCTAGTCCAACACCCTCATTTTACAGATGGAGAAACTGAGGTACAGAGAAGGAGGCAGCTGGGTGGATCAGTGGACAGAACCCTGGATCTTGAGTCAGATAGACTTCAATTCAAAGCCAGTCTCAGCTGTGAAACACTGGGCATGTCACTTAATCTCTGCTTGCTTCAGTTCCCTCATCTGTAAAACAGGAATAATGAGAGCAGACCCAACTCTCAGGGTTATAATGAGGATAAAGTAAGATACTATTTGTAAAGTGTTTTGCAAACCTTAAGGTGCCATAGAAGTACTAGTTATTACTATCATTATGGTCCAGGAACACAGAGCTAGTAAGTGCCTAAGGATGGATTTGAACCCAGACCTTGACCTTTGTGGTGGAGGGTGTGAATACAGAGACAGAGACAGACAGAGAAAGAGAAAGAAAGCTGATAGAGGATGGGGTAAAAAGGAGTTGTCAAAGAAAAGGGAAAGGGAAGAATGAAGAAAGGAGAAAGATCAAATGGAATTATGAGATAAAAAAAGAAGACATAATATGTTACTGCTAACAGTATATCTGTTTTTGTACTCTTATCTTGCTTGCCTGTGGAGATGAAGAAAAGCATGGCAGTGAATAAAAGACACACAATGCTAAAATGTTATGTATATGCCAGATAAGCAGTTTATCTGATGCTTCAATCTTTGATGGAAAGCTGGTTGAAAATTGTGTGACCTTTTCTCCAGAGAGTAAAAGATAAACCCTAGGAATAAACTGACTCCTTCTACTCTAAAAGAGATAAAAATTTTCAGGTAATCTTCCTTGGTACATTACATCATAAGGATGCATCTACAGAACAAAAGACAACTCAAGAACCTTGGGCAAGGACTAAAGGAAGTACCTGTGCATCACTAATTTGGTCATTATATTATGCTATACATTTTTATTATAAACAAATCAAAAGATGTTACACCTAGGAAATCAGCCTAAAATATTCTGGATCCTTAGTAGACTAATAGAAATGATTCAAATCCAGTCAGACCTTACCTACAGTACTGTTTCCAATTTTCCTAAATTTGAAAGCCATATAGAATATTTTGAGAAGGTTGAAATAAAATAAATACAGCATTAAAAAGTGGGATCACAGAATTAATAATGAATGGATAAAGGGGTTGAAGAAGAGACAAAAGTAAAGGCAATGGTTTTCAAGAAACAAGAGCTACTTAAGATCATAGTTTTAGTTCTGGAAGAGACCTCAGAGTTCAAAATTGTTCTATTTCCTTCTTTAAAGACTAACTTTAAAAACAGTTTTAGCTTCAACATGAAGGATTTACACTGGATTTAATGAAATGGCGTTGGTGCAGCTCTAGGAAACAATTTAATTGTGAATGGCCCTATAGTGGGAGTGTTTTAAAAATAGAACTGAATTTCATCTATCTAGAGGCAACTTATAGCTTTATGATTCCATAATAATAGCTTACATTTAGATAGCACTTTATAATCTGCTTTCTTCATACTGAATTTGGTGTCGTGGATCTTGGAAACATCATTATCCCCATCTCACAATTGGAGAAACTTGTCCATAGTCATTTAGCGGGAACAGAACTCAAATCCTGTTCTTTTGACTCTGCTGACTCCAAACCTGCCTGACACTCTTTACAATATACTGATTCTGATCTGGTCTCTAGAACTGAGTTTTTCTAATTGCCTGCAGTTCACCAGTTATCTACAGTTCCATCATTACGTGTCATCAGTAGGAGGAGAGGGAATTCTACTTGATAACTAAGAATCAGATGTTTTATGTTGTATGTTCCCTTGCCTCTGCAGTTGACCCTGTTACCTCAGCAATTTTTTAATCTCTAAAATAAAACAAGTAATAGCTCTAACTTGCTTTGAAAAATGAATATGGAAAAAAAAGAACGAGATATTTGTAAATGGTTGGAGTGTCATGGATGAGAAAATGCTATAGGTTTAAATGATGATTTCCCAAGCATTCAATCTTTTGAACCTTCTAGAACAAATGAGGTATTTATATGTTTTCAGAAAACAGGGAGTTCAAAGTGCTTAGCAGACTAAATAGTGCTTAGAATTTCCCTGTGAGACAGGGAGGTTGTCAAAGTTCTACTAGAAATTCACATGTGCTTTCTTCTTCTTGGTATCTGTGCTACTCACATAAAATATCCATTCTGTCAATAGTCCGTTATGAAATTACCAATAGCAAGCCTAATGCCTCACTACGATATACTTCATTAGAATTTCACAGAAGTGACTAGTCTTCCTTAAAGGTCATAGGTGTGTCCTACCAAAACACCAGTTCTGATGAATAGGCAGGTCCTTCTCCTAAGCATAAGCAGGAACATCATCATTTCTTTTATGTAGGGGAAAATTCTCCTCTGTCTTTAATTAACCTTGACCATAGCCCTACCTCCTAATGGGTCAGGCTTAGCCACATTAAACTGTTTCCTATGGAAAGAAGCATTTCCTCCAGGCTATTTTCCTGCTGAAGAGAAGTTCATGATCATCTTATCATTGATTTTGAACTTGAAGGGATTTAAAGATCATCTAATCCAATTCTTTCCTTTCACCAATGAGAAAAGTGAGGTTAGACAACTTGTCTGAGCTGGTGACTGCCACAGTGGGATCCAAACTCATTTTCCTCACCTTCTTGCTGGTCACTTTGGCTAATCATGAGCACTGTCAGGGTGGCTTCATGTCCTCTGTGGAACACAGAGGACATAGATACACCAGGTCCCAGGTCCTTTGTGGCTGCACATCTACTCAATACCATAGTTTGCATACCCCAACGAATACATTGACCTGCTCTTTGTTTTGTTTTGTCTGCAGTCAGAGAACGTGATTAGTTCAAAACATTGGTATTTAATGACATAGCATAGTAAGAAAAGTAGCAATAGAACATCCCTCTCTAGAAGCCAGAGGCTCATCAACAAGAAGAGGGGGCATGCATAGGGTTTACATATGAGGAACACAGAACATGTAGGGAACATGGATGGCCAGGGCACACATGATGAAGCACCAACTCATATCTCAGATGCTTCAAGACTATAGATAACTTCCTATGATGTTATGGCACTACTCTCTCTCTCTCTCTCTTTTTCTCTCTCTCTCTCTCCTCTCTCTCTCTCTCTTTCTCTCTCTCTTTCTCTCTGGCCCTGCTTTCTTCCTAAGATAAGTGGCACAGTGGATAGAACGCTGAGTCTGCAGTCAAGAAGACTTGAATTCAAATCCAGCCTCAGATACCTTACTAGCTGTGTAATCCTGGGCAAGTCATTTAACTTGCTTGCCTCAGTTTCCTCATCTGTAAAATAGGATTAATAATAGCACCTACCTCCCAAAGTGGTTGTGAGACTCAAATGGAATAATATTTATAATGAATCTGGCACATAGTAAACACTAAAAAGAAAAATACATTAGCTTCTATTACGATTACTAGACCTGCACTTGGGTATCACATTGCTATTGCTCTCAGTTGAGTCTCTTGTTTCTCTCTCATTCTGTTTTGGGGGTTCTCTTTTCATTGCTAGGCATTTCACTGCAGTATTATTATGTTCTCCAATTGGCGATGGTTCTCATTACCAGTTTCTGGGCATCATCTCATAAGAGCTGTCTGACTTCACTCTAGCTCCACTTCAATCACCTGAGACAGACTAGAGAGAAGATGTTCCATCCTAAGGGCAGGTTGAAAGCTCCTTTTTATCAGCCAGATCATACTCAGCTCACAAAAGTTAGACTGTGTCTTCCACTCTAAGCTGGTCTTTTCTTTTTATCCCTAGGTTTGGGGCTGAAATCACAGGCTTTTGTTTCAGACAACGATAGTCCATTCTTCTATAAAGTGACATGTATTTCCAAAATTACAATAAAAACCGCAGTTTATGGAGAAAATGGAGTTTTAGGGGAACAAGACCCAAAAACTCTGACAGTGATAAATTTAAAAAAAAAAAGATAGGCTGAGAAATGGTTGAGAAATACATTAATGCTACAATAAATAGTGGCTGTGTCTATGGCCTCTGGCTGCTGCTCGGCCTGTGCCCAGATGCTTGTCACAACTCTAGGCCTTGGGGTGACCATGTCAGAAGTGGGGAGGGGTGCAGACCAGCCTTCCACTGCCCATGGCTTCTACAGCACTAGATCGTATACAATATAAGCAACAAAAGAGTCATTTTACCTTGACAAAAATCTGAGGTTTGTTTGTGGAGGTGGGCTTCTGAAGGGTTTGCAATTTGTGAGTTATTGTCAAATGGTAGAGTTTTCTGAATAAAAAACTATACATACATTCTAAAATTCTTGTTATGCTAAAAATTTACCCTAATGAATCAATTGAGTTAGAACAAATGTGCACTTTCAAAACAAGTGTTACAGCAGAAGTGACTTTGTCAGTTATAAAAGCCCCTAGTTTTGATGCATTTGTATGTGTACATATATATATATATATATATATATATATATATATATATATATACACACACATACATATATATACACATACACATATACACACATATATATGGATGGATGGGTTGAGATAGAGATCTATCATTTATCTATCTATCTATCTATCCATCCATTCATCCATCCATCCATCTATCCATCTCTCTCTATCTATCTATCTAAGTGGTACAGTAGATAGAGCACTGAACCTGAATTCAGGAAGACATGAGAACACATCTGGTTTCAGGCACTCATTAGTTGTGTGACTTTGAGAAAGGCATTTGCCTCTGAATTCCTCAGTGTCCTCATTTGAAAAGGGGGGATAATAATAGCACCTACATCCCAGGGTTATTGTGAAGATAAAAGGAAGCAATATTTGTAAAATGCTTTGTAAAACTTTGAAGTGATGCATAAATGCTAGCTATTACATATGTATATAGAGAGATTTAGACATAGATATATACATATCTGTGTGTATATACATTCATTACATCATGTACTACCAATAGAAAATGTATTTTTTAAAAAACTGCAAAAGTCACATAATCCATAAAATCCTACATTAAATTAAAAGGTTATGATGCATATAGAAAGCATACTTAAAATAAGAAATAAATTTGCTATATTTTTAAGCATGCCAGCTAAACCAGTCCATTTGGATAGATATTACATTAATATTTATGATGATGATGATGGTGGAAATATGCAGGCAGGGCTCGAATTTCATACCAAAATCAACCTGCACATCCAAATAAATGGTACAATTCAATTTCAAATTTAAGAAATATCTATTAATAACCTACTGCGAGGAGAGCCCTGGAAAAAGACTCTGAGATCAAGTAAGATACAGTACTTTCCCTTTGAGAGCTCACAGTCCTTAGGGCAGTATGCAATGTGGTATCCTATTAAATGTTTAATAACTGACTCCCCCAAAAAGGGTAGTGATGTATGCACAACACACTTTAATCTGTATTATTATTATTAGCCTTTTCTCCATTACTTTCTTAACTCTAGGTAATCAACGAAACAGTAAATCAAGCCCTGATTTGTAACATTTGCAAATTTCAAGGTTTAAATGCTCATACAAAAAATTTAACAACAGATCCTCATAAGGCAATTCAAGCAGACACTAACTTTCATGTGCCAACTCCAGCATACTTGTGAATATCAACCACATGTAATATAAAATTATATATGCTAAGTATTGTTAACTAGGAGGGAGGAGAGAAGTCTTCATGGAATGGAATCTTCAAAGATGGGTAGGATTACATTGGGCAGAAGTAAGAGGTTCACGAGGTGTAGAGGAAAGCACAGAGTAGGGCCAAGTACGGTTAGCAGCAAGTAGCAGTATGCATGGTAATGAGCAGCATCAATTAAAATTGAAAAAGTATGATGGTGTCAAATTATGGAAGGCTCTGAGTATGAGTTCATATTATAATTGAATAATGGGGAACTGAAAAATTTTCTGCAAAGCAGTGAAATCAATTATGATCACCAGGTAATGTATCCATCGGAAAGTAAGCTCCTAGAAGTCAGAAATTCCCTAGTGCTTAGCTCAGAGACTGAGTGGTTGCTTAATAAAAAAAGTTTGGTTAATTGATACATGCCTGAAGATGGGATATGATTTACCCGCTACTATGACTAGATGTATGATTTAGAGACATACTTTCTAATGAGGTTTTGTCATATTTTATTTTTGAGAAATTAAGGTAAATAGGCAAAGATTAGAAGAAGTCAAATGCAATACAAAGCTTTAAAAAATGGTGAGAGGTGGGAAGGAAGAAGAAGAAAACTAGGAAATTATATATGGATCTGATTTTTTGATTGACTATTTATGACCAAAAATAATTCATAACCTGGTTGCCAATCTTCTATAGAGGAGCTTCTCTGAACTAAGGTGCACTGGTCCCTGGAAGTAATATATAGTAACCAAATTCATGGCAGCTAGGTGGCACAGTGGATAAAGTATTGAGCCTGAAGGCAGAAGACTCATCTTCCTGAGTTCAAATGTGACCTCAGATACTCACTAGCTTTCCTCAGTTATTTTCTTCAAACAGAAAGGTCTCTCTGTTTCTATGCATTTCTCTTGCCTTTTTAATATTCATAATTTCTGTTATGTAATTGCATCTTTATGCTATAAAAAATCCATCTTCCTTTATCAGAAGTTGCTGATTCCTCTTGGAACTTAGCCTGCTTCATGAGAGGCATCAATCTCAATAAATGCCTATACTTGAATTACAGGTGGTCTGACTGAATTCTTTGAGATGGTTCCACCATAATACATTACTAAACACCAATTGTTTTTGGGTGGACAGAGCCTCCACCTCAACAGTTCTTGGCGTCTCTGGGTTTAAACTGCAACAATATGATTGCCAAAAAAACTATTTTATGGAGAACTCACACAGAGCAAGGGCTCACATCGTGGTCAGAAAAAGTGATACAAGGACATTCTCAAGGTCTCTCTTAAGAACTTTGGAATTGATTGCATGACATGGGAGACACAGACATAGGACCACCCAGCATGGTGTGCTCTCATCAGAGAAGGTGCTATGCTCTGTGAGCAAAGCAGAATTGAAGTAGCTCAAAAGAAACACAAGATGCACAAATTTAGAGAATCTACCCCAAATGTTCACGTAAACTATTTTTGTCCAACCTATAGTAGAACATTCAAATCAAGTACTGATCTGGTCAGCCACAGTCGAACACACTGAATCTTGACTCCAACATAGTGACATCATTTTGGTCCTCTTCATGAATGAAGGACAACAACCAACCAACCATTAACAGAAATACAGAAGCTTGAAAGAGGGTTGAGTTTGGAGGCAGGAGAAGATAACAAATTCAGTTTTGGATATGTTATACTTTAAGATGCCTAGAAGCCATTCAGCTTAACATATCCCACAGGTAATTGGTGATGGGAGACTAGAATTCAGAAGAAAGACAATCAATGGGAAATATGAAGTGAAACTAGATTTGCTAGCCCAGGGGAAAGGTTATGGTTTCTCTCCTGCTTCACTGAATTCTTATCTTCCTATGCTTTGATCTGGCCACATATCTCCCCCTCCCCTCCCCAGGCATTGAAAACTTCTTAACCTTTGTGAATTTTCAAGCATGTGGTAAATTCTCCAGGGAAGGTTAACAGCTTAAACTGTTAGCAGTTAACACTTCACTGCAAATTAACAGACAACCAGCAGAGAACAAAGTAGACAACCTAAGATATCTAAGGTGAGATGGGGATAAAATGGGAAGGAACAAAACCAAAAACCAACTTTACCTGGGGTCAGTATTTGTGAATACCATCATTAGCTCAACCCTATCCTACCCTTATTTGTCCACACCATTCCCCTTTTCCAGAGCTATCCAGTTTTTGTGAGGCACACCAGAGCATACAGGTGTAGTAAGCCTGAGCAGTGTCCTTCCTATAGCAATCTAAGCAGACTGATTCTCTTTCTACCTTGTACTCAACCCCTTGCTTCCTTGTGTTGACTTATGGTTGTACTACCTACTGTCCCTGCCATGGAGAGAGAAAAGTTCATTATTTTAGTTCAGATGGACATAACTAGCTGGTAAGTGAGAACAAAATTCAAGAGAGAATACATCTTTACTCATCTAGAGTTCGGATTTTCTGTCTTATTAGATTTTTAGATGTTATAAACCCAAAGTAACTATAGCTTGGATCTCTATTAAGAAACAAAAAAGTGGCATGTTAAGACTTGGAAGATGTCACTCAAGACAATAATGGAAAGATTTTCTTCTAGTTATCCAAAATTCTTGATGAATGTGTAATTTTCTTGTGTGGTATTTTAGTCTAATTCTACTAGCTGTGACAGGGCTCCTGCTCAGGCAGGCAGGACATTCTTAAAGGCGGATGCCCTGCATAAAGAATGAGCAAATAACTCTAAGCTTGTTAATGACAACTGCTATTTATAACATGCTTTAAAGTTTCAAAGCAATTTACAGACTCTTATCTCATTTGAGTCTCACAAAAATTGTTAGGTGGGTATGATAGGTATTATTATTCCTGTTTTTATAGAAGAAGAAATTGAGCCTCAGAGAGGTGTAATGATTTGCTTATAATCACAGAGAAAGTAATTTTCAGGATTTGAACCCAGGATTTGAACAAATCCTGGTCTGGTGTGCTATCCCTAATGCCACACATGCACTTTCCTGTTATTTACCTTTGTCATCAGCACCTGACACAATACTTTGTATGAAATAAGTACTAAACCAATGTTTCTTGAATCTGCTCAGCCCACAAGGTACTATTCCATGGAGCTCACTGGTATGGATAATCTCTTCAATGGTGTGAGTGCAATGCAATTCTTGTCCCTGTCTTCATTTAAATCACCCATGGTGGTTCTAGCCAATGGCATGGAAATCTTTCTCTTTTTCTCTTGGCATCACCTGGATACTAATGGAACATATAGATTGATCATCTGCTATCTTTCACTCACTACAGCACTGGCCCACTTCCTTTTCTAATTATACATCTCTTTGATACTCTTTTTCTATCACTTTTTCCATGTAATTTTTTATTGTTAATATGCTATAGACTATTTATTTATACCCACCATATGCTGAAAGTACAAGATTTCCCAAAAGTCTTAGTGTAGTTTTAAGCTTTTGTAGCTTTTTTTGTTATAAGCTTTGGTAGCTTAAAACTGCACTAAATCTTGCAGAATATCCTTTACATATATATTCATAATTAATAACTAGGCATCAATATGTCAAATACCCGTGATATTGTCATTCTAGGAGTTCCTTCCATTGACACAGACTGAAGTTTACAATGGGTTCTTAGAAAGATCAAATAACTTGATCATAAAACTAGTAAGCATCAGTAAAGATCTGAACTCAAGTGATCTTGATTCACGTCAAATCAAATAAAAAAACATTTATCAAGTGCCTGCTATATATGGTGATAAGTGTGTGCTAAATTCTGGGGACACAAAAGGAGACAAAAGATAATTCCTGCCCTCAAGGAGCTTACAATCTAAGGAGGAAGACAACATGCGAACAAATATATACAAAACCAGTATAGAGGATAAATAGAAAATAATTCATGGAGTGATGCCATTGAGATTAATAGGGGTTGGGGAAGACTCCCAACCCTCTATTCACTATGCCATGCTGCCATAATCTGAATATACATCTAGATACATATATATGTACAATCCATCTCTTTGTAGTGATTATTTTCTCTATTCTGTGATCTCTCATTCCTCACATTACCTCGTCTTACATTTAGATATGGATATGTTTTATATTTCCAGTAAATAGTAAGCTCCTTGAGAAGAGGGATTATTTTATTTTTTGGTCTTTGTATCTCCAATGTCTACCATAGCTCCTTGCACATAATAGGAATTTAACACTTCTTTGATGAATAGAATTGAAGGAAGTAATATGAAGATGTACATGAAAAGACAGATGCAGGACTGGTATATGAGGGAAAGTGGTCCTTTAGCTTAAAGCTCCAGCTAGAACTGTGAAGGTGAGGCTTTGTCATGTATCCTGCTCTACTTGTCCTCTCTGTAATCTGATGGACACTTGCTCACGGAGAGCAGCCACCCAAATCCCAATGATCTCAAACCAGTTTGACTCGTCTTCCCCTATAGGTTTCCATTAGGTCTCACCCATGCCACATTGTTGGAGGTTGTGTTCAGAGTTTTCACAGTCCTATTTTCAAACCACTCAGATGAAGTCCCTCGAAAATCAAAGAAAAGTTATCGTTTTAAAATTTTAGCAAAATTTTTATTGTTGTTGTTGTTATTTCATGTTATTTAAGAGAGATTTCTGGTTAAGAAGGATTCAAACGGAATAATGCCTCACCAAGGCTGGATAGGAACTTGTTTTAACTTGTCTTGCCAAAAGAGCATGCTGAAGAAGAAAAAGCTGAGATCCTTTGCTTTAAAAGTTCCTCTATTTTGATGCTGACCTGAACAATTTACTGAATAGCTTTCCAAAAAAGGAGGTTCCTCTGCATCAGTTAATGGATATGCAAGGTAAGGAGAGAAGGTCAATTGTTTCCATAATGGTTTCACAAGCATTGAAAATAATGTAAATAGGCAGAGCTAAGATGGCGGAGAGTAAGCAGTGACTTCTCCAAGCTCCCCAAGAATTTCGTCCTTGGGAACTAAAAAGTAAATTTGAGCGGATTTAAGAGTGACAGAACCCATTGGGAGACAGAGAGTGACAGATTCCCAGCCCAGAGAAGTGCCTAATCAGGTCGGGGCAGGGAGAAGGGAGCACACAGGAGTGGCTCCAGTGCAGACCTGAGAGCAGAGTGCAGCAGACTGGGAAGCCCCACCCAGCAGACTCACCCAGCTGGAAGCTTCTGCAGGCCTCCCACAGTGGAGGTGAGGACCGCGGGAACTGGGTAGGAGGGAACTCAGGGCGCATAGCAGGGTCAGCGGTTTTTCCTGGGGCTAGCAACCCACGGCCTGGATTCTTGAAGCCACATGCCCAGACTTTCAGAAGTTGGGATGGAGGAATGAAATTCAGGGGCTCTCATCCCCCTCCCTGACACACAAAAAATCAAGAGCTAAAAGCCCCACCTAGAGTACATTCTTGCATTAGGGTAAACAGCCCC
>JAQQSU010000382.1:11261-25468 GCA_028627135.1 Pseudochirops cupreus | reverse complement strand
GAGAGAGAGAGAGAGAGAGAGAGAGAGAGAGAGAGAGAGAAGGGTGGGGGAAAGAGAGAAAAGAAAGAGAGGAGAGAGAGAGAAAAGAGAGAGAAGGGGAGAGAGGAGAGAGAGAGAAGGGAAGGAGGAGAGAGAATCAGAGAAAGACAGAGATAGAGAGACAGAGAGAGATGTGGGGGAAGGAAAGAAGAGAGGAGAGAGAAGAGAAGAGAAGAGAAGAGGGGAGGGGAGGGGAGGAAAGGGGGAGAGAGGGGAGAGGAGAGAGAAGGGAGGAGATAGAGACAGAGATGGAGAGACAAACAGAGAGATTTCTAGGGTGTGGGGGGCACACTGCTACAATTCCCTCTCTCAGGAATCTAAAGGGAACCCAATGAGAGAAACATTCTTATAGCAGTATACTCTAGTGCTTGAATGTGCCTCTCTCCAGCCCCTGCTCCATACACTCTATGTACTTCCCATTTAGCAAATCAGCCAGATGACCATTAACTCTTAAGCAGAAACATTTACTAAATAGAAGGCAAAGTGCGAACAATGACATTCCACCCATAAACTAGGGACACATTATCCCATGGATGAACACAGTTCTATAATGGGAGAGAGGGTATAAACTTGGAGGGTCATGGCAGATAGCGCTTAGCACAGAACCTGGCACACAGTAGGTGCTTAATAAATGTTTATTGATTGATGTTGAGATAGAACACATGCTTTGGGCAATTCACCAGTCTGGACTGAGGCCACTGATGTTCTTTGTCTTGCTTAGGAATAATGTGTATAATTCCCTTATGGGTGGGCTGCTCCTTTTCTGGTTGCCCTAATCTTCTCTAACCAGTCATCTTCTAGGCTGCCAGCAAAAGCAGAAACCTGAACTTGCAATCTAAAGGTCTTCCATGTCTACTCCCTTGTCTGGGCTATGAGAAAATATGCTATTTCAGCAAATGCAGAAACCCTAAGCCTGGTATCTACAGAACTCCTTCAGTCCTCTCTCTTGGCTGGGCTCTGAGGGGTTGCTTTTTCTCAGTGTTTTCCTAACAACTGGCCTTGATTCTTCTTAGCAAACCTTCCCACATATTTTTTCTTTTTCATATCACAAACTACATTATATCTATAGCAGCCTGCTATCTCTTCCCAGAGATTGGCATTCTACCACTTATCCTCAGGTCTGTACTTTCATACAGGCTGTCCCTCATGCTCAGAATGCTTTCTCTAGTTTCCATCTTTTATGTAAAGCCTGGCTCTGGAGTCAGAGCACTTGAGTTCAAATCCCAGCTCTGATGTTTATGCCTTGTGTAGGACCTTGCACGGTGCTGAATTACCTTAAGCTTCAGCCCCTTCGCTTGTGTGTTGTCTTCTCTTTAAATCTTTCCTTTTACTATCACCTATAACTCTTTCCTCTAGCCTCAAATTCTCTTGTATTTCCTTTCTGGTGTGCTGGCTGCATCTCTATAACAGAAGGCGAGCTCCTTGTATCGGGGACCCTTTCATTTTTCTCTTTAAAGTCTTATTACCCATTGTAAGGCACATAGTATGTATTTAATAAATATTTGTCAATTTTAGTGGAGGGGTCAGGCAACCAGATGGTGCAGTTAGAGAGTAACCAACCTGAAGTCAGAGAGACTCATCTTCCTTAATTCAAATCTGGCCACAAACACTTCCTAGCTGGGTGACCCTGGGCAGTCTTTTAATTCTGTTTGCCTCAGTTTCCTCATCTGCAAAATGAGCTTGAAGAAAGAAATGGCAAACCACTCCAGTGTCTTTGCCAAGAAAACCCTAAATGAAATCATGAAGATTTGGACGTGACTGAAAAATGTCTGAAAGTCACCTATATAGTGCTTTAAATCTTGCAAAATGCTTTTATATCCATGACCCCACTTAGGATTCACTACACCCCTAGAATTAGTGGTAAAGTCAATACTAGAATCCAGGCTTCCTAATGAGTAATCTAGTAACTTTTCTTCTGAATCATCCTGACTCCCAGGTTTGACCTTAATAGTCATTTCAACCTCCCAGGATAAACATCTGTCATGGGGTTGAGGCCAACGCCTATACTTGAAAACCACTGGACCCTGAGTCTCCCAGACTCCTTCAGTCTACTAAAGGGAAGGGAGGAAGCCAAGCCAAGCCAAGTTATTCAGTGCTGAGTTTTTCCTTAGAGATGGTGCATTTCCCTAGAATCAATGAGCTCTTGCCCACATCCCTACGTATACTTCTGATCACTCCCTCTTTGGTAATTGAAAAAGAAGAAGCCCCAGTACCATGTCAGGAAAACATATCTCTCAGACAGCTGAGTATGCATGTGGGAGCATGGGGAATTGAACTGGCCCATCAATATAAGGGAAAATCTTTCTATTGCTCGCAGCTCAAAGTTGCTTATCTTTGGGGGGGACTACTTTCATCACTCAGAGTGGTTAGTATTCTGTTCATCCTGGAGCTGGCATTGCAGGGGGATGTTTGGAGTCCATCAGTAGCCTCTTAAATTAAGCTGCAATTGAACTGGGAGCTGACTGCTGCTGGAAAGCAGAAAAGCTAGGCCCATCCCCTGCTTGACCCTTCCCTCAAGATGAGGGCTGGTTTTTCTAATTAATTTTCCAGTTTCTGCCAGGGCCCTTCCTTCTGAAGCTTTTCATGCACAGGAGATAGGTTAGCCTATCTGGATGCTTTCTCTCCATTGTCTCAGCTCTCCAATGAGCATTGCTGTTCTCTCTCTTTCCTGCTGGGGGCCCAGATTCAGCTCAATCCACTCCCACCCCAAGGTTAGGCCAGCTTCATTCAAGCCCAGCTGGGAGTCTGGGCACAGATAGAGAACAGCTCTCATCTTCAGCTCTGCTTTTTATGAGACACATTCTTAAAGCATGTTAATCTCTCTTGCTTTTGTAGCTCTCCCTCCCCCACCACAGTCCAGATACCCTGGCTAAAGGGAGGGCCAGGGAAGAATTCTTTCTGATATGGGCTGGCTTCAAAAATCTCCTTCCAATATGGATTGACCACTGCTCTCTGTTGTGAAAATTACATTAATAAGTAGTCTTCTAGGAGCATTTCTGGAGGCAAGGTCAGTCTTGGAAGGGACTCAGATACACTGCCCCAAAGTCATGTATCTATTTAGAGGGAACAGAGAAAGCAGATAAGTGTCTTCTCTGCAATTTGTGGTCTAAGAAAACTTTCAGAGTACTCAGAGGTGAAGTGACTTGTTAACATAACCAGAACACACAAATGGATGTGTGTATGTGCACGTACACACTTCTGATGTGGACTGACCAAAGTGGAATACAGCGTTTCTGTTTCCTAGCCATTTATGTAGATTTCTTTGGTAGTGGGAAGTCTCTTCACCAGTGAGAGTTTGGTTGCAAATGATATCTCATTCAGCTGCCCAAGGGTGTGTGTGTGTGTGTGTGTGTGTGTGTGTGTGTGTGTGTGTGTGTGTGACAAAATTAATAATATTCATTTCTCCTTAGATGGTTCTCAGTTCTGAACTTTCTCTATGATGCCTTAGAAACCTCTTCATCCTACGGATTTCACTTTAGCTATGGAATTCACGTACTAGAAGCATTCTCTGCCTCTTCGACCTCTCCCTCTGATTGGATGGCTCCTTCCAGAAACTCCATTTAAATAGGATACTCAGGCCAATTATGTCACATTTCTCTCTTAGCTTTACTGCACTATGCTTTTTTTTCATATCATGCTCTGAGTAACTTTGTCTCCTCTTGCTTTTATGTGTTGTCTTCCTCCATTAGAATGCTAGTTTCTTGAGGGCAAGGACTATCTTTCTACTTGTATGTCTATTCCCAGCACTTAATACAATCCTTGGCACAGAGCAAATGCTTAATAAATGCTGATCACCTTGCCTTACTTTGACAATATCCTAGAATCTTTGAGTTGTAAAAGTTCCCAGAAGTGAGATAGCCTAACTTGCAACTGCAGAGGAATCTTTCTACAATCCCCTTGAGAGTGGTCAGGCAGCTTTTGTTGGAGGCAGTATGGTCCAGTGGGAAAATCTCTGCCTCTGGCTCTGCTACTTACTATGTGGGTGATCTTGGACAAATCATTTTTATGGGCCTTTGTCTCCTTATCAGTCAAATGAGGAAGTTTGTATCATCAGATGGTCCCTTCCAGAAGGTTGGGCTAGATGTCTGTTCAAGGTCTAAATTTAGGATGTAGGGACTTCATTACTTCCCAAGAGAGCTCCACTTGGGGATGGCTCTGATGACTAGGAACTTTTTCCTTATATTGAAATGAAATCTAAGCATCATGCACCTTTCCCTGAGCACTTATAATTTAGTGGACTTAGAAGCTCTCCTTTGAGACATGATAAGACTCAGGATCATAAATTTAGCTCTAGAAGGGACTCCAGGAGTCATCTAGTCCAATCTCTTCATTTTATGGAGGAGGAAACTGAAGCCCAGAGAGAATAATTGACTTGCCTGAGAATAGAACCAAGACAACACTATATGATGACTACAGTAATGTAAATAAGAAGCAAAACTAGAGGCAGTCAAATGCAGATTCCATTGCCCAACCTTTGTCCAGGAGAACATGTGATGAACACTCTTCCCTTCTCTCAAGAGAGGTGGGGAGGACTACAGGTACAGAATGGCGCGTCCAGTGTCAGACGAATTCCTCTCTCATCATTTGGGTTTCTAGTAGCTTGCTCTTGAAAGGGAGGACTTAGTAGGGAATATATTTGGGAATATTTGCCATGTAAAAACAAAGACATCAATACGTTTGTTTTTAAAGCTCATCTTAAATACCGGTTTCTCCAAAACAGTCTCTTTTCTGACAGAAAGATAATTCCTTGTGATTATGTGGAAGTTAAACAGCACTAACTAGCCTTAATTACAGCCTTTGCACTGGGCAGGCAGGCAGAATTGAAGTATTCCCCAGCTAGCATCATGGCCAGCACCTGAAGGCTTGTCACACCTTGAAGGAAGAGTTGCTGGGGAACCTTTGTCCAATGTCATGAAATGAAATGCCTTACAATGTTTACGTTAGTTTTTGCTTTGCCTCTGATAAGGAACAATCAGACAATTCATCTCCTACAATTTGCTGCGGATTGAACTAGTGCTATGGCTGGCCCAGACTTGGTCTCTTGTCTCTACAAATCCACAAAAAATAATTTCACTATACCTCTGTCTCCTTATTTCTAGATTTCAGAATTTTCTTTCTTCCACTCCCAATTCACATTCTGTCCCCTCTGACAAACCTTCTCTTTTTTTTTTCTTGCCAGTTCAAAGTGTTCTCCCTCTCCCCAAATATTCCTAAAGCTCTTTGGCCTTTTGAATTTTTCCTTGGGGCCCAACTCTCCTAAATTGTATTGACACCATCCTCTGGACCACCACTTTAGGAGAGGTCCCAGTCATACTCTCTTTACTGTCTACTTGAATCATTCTCTGGACTTTTCCTTCTAGCCAGACATCTTGACCTTGCATGGGCTTTCTTCCTGCTGTTCCCTTGACTAGTCTACCTTTGTATGTTGTCTTCTTCCAGTAGAATGTAAGCTCCCTGAGTGTAGGGATTGTCTTATTTACTGTTCTCTATCTCCCCAGTGCTTAGTACTGTGTCTGGTATACAGTAAGCAATCTATAAATGCTCTTATAATCATCATTGCCAGTATCCTATAGCACTTGAAGGTTTGCAAAATGCTTCACATATGTTATCTCACTTAACCCTCACAAAAATCTTGTGAAGTTGGGATTATTATTGTTGCTATTAAAAAATTGAGGCTGCTAAATGCCAAGTAACTTGCAAAGGGTCATATAGCTAATATGTGGTTGAGGCAGGGTTTGGATTTAGGTCATACAACATTCTATTCATTAATCCACCTAGTTTCTCTCTGTCTCTGTCTGTCTCTGTGTATTTGTCTGTCTCTGTGTCTCTGTCTCTGTCTCTCTCTACCCTGCCCCCCCCCCATTTCTTCTCATTGAAATACTGCAATCAAGAGATTATTGCCCCTGTGAATTGAAGAGATTGTCATCTGGGCATTTCATGGTCCTTTGCTAGATTGCATAGCCCTACTGTGCTTCCTTGCCAGTTCCCATCCTTGGGATCCCATCACCATGTTATTCCTCTCCTTGGCTGTCATTCTCCTACCCAATAACAACCCTACAGGGTGGGGCTAGTAGACACTGATATCAAAGCTCTGGTAGCAGAATCACAGAATCAGGCTTTGAGAACTGTAAGGGACCTCAGAGTCCCATTAGTATGAAGCATTTTTTGTTGTTCAGTCATGTCTCACTCTTCATGACCCCATTTGAGGTTTTCTTGGCAAAGATATTAAAGTAATTATTTCCTTCACAAGCTTATTTTACAGAGGAGGAAAATGAGGCAAACAAGGTTAAGTGACTTGTCCAGGTTCACACAACTACTAAGTGTCTGAAACCAGATTTGAACTCAAGAAGACTCATCTTCCTGACTCCAGGCCTGTGCTCTAACCACTGTACCATCTCTCTGCCTTAGTACAACCCATATCTGAGCAGAAATCATCTTTATATTTCTGAAAACCGAGGCAACACCTTGACCCCAGTCCTTCTGCACCATTCTTGTTCTCTTTGATATTTCAAAGTCCATTTACATCTTCTCTGTGTCACAACCCTACATACCATTGTAGCCCTATCCAGTGCTTTGAGTCACCCATAGCCACCTCACTTGATCTATAGCATTGGTGACTTTTAGCTTGAGATCACAATTGTGAGGTAGACCATGAGATTATAAATTTGCATCGAGAAGGGACTTACAAATCATTTCTTCCAGCCCTCTCATTTAACAGAAGAATGTAAAATGATTAGCTCAAGGCCATCCAGAAAGCACTGGAGCTAATACTCAAATCTCACACCTCTGACTTCATATTTATCAGTCACGGGTCATGCTTTTCCCCTGATGGACAACAAAGCTTTGGGAGTGATTACCTAGACAAATTGGGATAAAGACAAGGAGTGACAACATGAGGTAGTAGCAATACTTACTGGTTGTGTGACCTTGGTCTATTCAGTTCACCTCTCACAGAATCCATTTCTTCATCTATACAATGGAGACAATCATGTTTATACCACATAATTCCTGAGGCTGTTGTGGAAAAACATATCACAAATCTCAGAGCACTGTGAATATGAGATAATAATCATTATCTTCATTCTTATGATTATTATGGTGTTTACGTGTTTTTAATGGAATTCTGATAGAAATGGTCTAAGGAAGAGTTACTTTCTTGCTATTATTCTTTTCTATTCAAATTTATTCAGATTATCACACAGGTGAACAAAATGCTATCATTTTGGGATTGACTAAGAGCCCTAGGGTATAAGTTCTTCTTCTGTATGTTCTCTGAAAGCATCTTTGGGCCCATTCTGTAGCAGGATGATGAAGATTACATGTAGCACATCCTGTTGCCACATGACTTTGGGTCTCTCTATAGGGTGTCTGTCTCTGTGTATCTGTCTGTCTCTGTCTCTCTCCCCCCTCCTTCTCACTGAAATACTGCAATCAAGAGACTATTGCCCCTGTAAATTGAAGAGATTGTCATCTGAGCATTTCATGGTCCTTTGCTAGATTGTATTACGGGTTTGGTTTCAAGTAGTTTGAAGCTTATAAGTATTCAATAGAAACTAATGAATGAATGGGGTGAGCCATTATGTGCTTCTTTTTGTGCCAAACACTACGCTAAGAGCTGGAGACACAAAAAGGATTCGTGAGATAATATGTATGGTGACATCTATTAAATACATTGCTCTTAAATTATGAATTTACACACACACACAGACACACACAGACATAAAGACTGAGTCTCCCTATCTTTCTTCAAGATGGAAGTACAGTGGGTACTCATAGACCTGGTCCTACTCGCATAGTCAAGGGAGCTTTGAGCAGCTCCATTTTCCAAACTGGATCAATTTGCTTCTCCTTGGACAACCTGGTTGCCTCCCTACCCCGCCCCTAATCATATTCCCAGTGGCTTATATAATTATGCCATACAATGAGGATACACAATTGGTTTGGCCTACTCAAAACTCCTGAACTCAAGAGATTCACTAGCTTCTACCTCCTCCAAAGCAAAAATTACAGGCATGTGTCATCATGCCTAGCTATAACTTTTTTTGGATAATGATTCTCTAATTCTAATACAATTCACGTATTGATTTTTTTGGAGGGGGGTTATAGTTGTAGTAAGGAGATTTTTTTTATCTGTTAGTTATAAAAGATATGAAGCTTCCAACATACAATCCGACACTCAATCACATCTTTCTGAGTTCAAATCCAGCCTCAGACATGTGCTGATTGTGTGACCCTGGGTAAGTCACAACCTCCAACTGGTCCAATTTCCTCATCTATAAAAGAGGGATGATAATAGCACTCACCTTTCAGGGTTTTTGTGAGGATCAAATGAGATAACGTTTTTGCCTCTTTTTTTTGAGGGCAATTGGGGTTAAGTGACTTGCCCAAGGTCACACGGCTAGTTTTTGTGTTAAGTGTCTGAGGCCAGATTTGAACTCAGGTCCTCCTGATTCCAGGGCCAGTGCTCTGTTCACTGTGCCACCTAGCCGCCCCTGAGATAATGTTTATAAAGAGTTTTGCAAATCTTTAAAATCTGTAGAAGTACTAACTATTATTAGTAAGTCTGAGTTCTCCAAGAATAACCTTTCTGTAAGTTCTTGTGGCCATGACTTGGGTCTTGAATCACTACCATAATCCCCTTTGTTTCCATAAACAAATTGCACAACTGGTTCAAAGCTTTATTGACACATTATTGGTTGAGTTCATGTGGTTATTGCCCATGGCAGACCTTTTGATTCCATTCTTGCATCTTAGCTAATTCATAGGCTTTACTTGGATATTAAACATTTTGCACTGCATGTGACAAATTCAACCGTGTCTTTATCATCATCATCATTCTCCTCCTCCTTACCCTTCTCATCATTATCTTCATTATTATTTGTCCTGTTCTGCACTTATTCCCATGGTCTCTTCACTAGAGTCTAGCTAAGTTAGATCAAGGAACTGACTAAGACCATCACCTTCTGTAAGCCCAGGCATCTTACTCTGAAATTTGCAAACCAAACAGTGAATTAATATCCATCTCCCTCTCCCACCCTGCCCTTTCATTGAGGACAGGGCTTATTAGAAGAATGAACTTTGCTCTGAGAATTCTCAAGAAAACGATAATCAGCAGAGAAAGGAACAATGATTTCAACATTCTGAGAAAGCCTCCCTTACAAAGGAGAATTTGTTAAAAGCCAAATGGAAATAGACAAATTTCTTTAGCAGGGCCCTTTGATGGCGCTTGAATCTGAAGCCTCAAAGAAATGCTGTTTGAAAAGCAATTTGTCCTGCCTTCTTCTTATGCTGGCCTTTGTTCTCCCCATGGATCCAATCCCTGGAGAAATAGGGAGGGTCTGTACTCCTGTACAGGGCTGTGGGTATGCAGGAGAGGCATCTAGGGTCATTTATGAGGCCAGAAAGAGGAGAGACTGACTAGCTGGGGTCACCAAACTCAGGCTATCTTTCCCTGTCTTGTTTTATTAATTTGCCCTTTTGTTTTCTTTCTTCTGATCTGTTTAAAATAGCTTCCCAAACGCAGGGAGACTGGTGGAGTCTTCATTGCTTCTCCTAGCTCAGAGACATTAGAGAAAGCCTTTCTTTCAGGAACATTAGGTGGGAAAATGTCCCTCCCCTACTGCCACTTCTCCCATGGAGCTTTAACTCTAGCCCTCCCCCTGCTCCCACCTCCAGCATCCAGCCTATGTATGCCTCGTTCTAGTGATACTCCTATGCTCTTTTCAACCTAGGTTCACTCAAACCCACTAAATTCTACACAGGCTTCTGAGAGATATAGTTCCCAAAGATAAAATGGGGTTGAGACACTCTTTCTTTAATATATTAGGCCTTGAATGGTAAAGTGGGAGAATTAGCTCTCCACACTTTCTTTTAATAGATTCCAGCACTTCTGGCATGTATCACATCCTGCAGTCTTGCTAGGGAATTCTCAAATCCTTGCCTCTCCTCCCTTGGGGGTTTCCTTGGAGGGATACTTTGATTTTGGTCACCCTGTCATTGGAGCCTGACAAAACCATGCTGATTTCTCTCAAAACAGACAATTATTCTACTATATGCCATCTTCATCTCAGAGGAACTTGACCACTAACTCTCCTGTGAGCTCAATATAGAATCTTGTACTTTTGTGCATTTGTCTAAGCTATTTCCCTGCCTGGAATGCATGCCCTCCTATTCTTTGCTTCTCAGGATCCTTCACTTCCCTACAGGTTCATCTCAGGTTGCTACTTCTTCCATAAAGCTTTGCCTGTTCTCTGTCCCTCTCCAGCTAAGGGTTTTTTTTCTTCCTCATTACAGATGTATAGTTTTATGGTTTTAAAAAATCCATCCCCAATTCTATAACTACCCAGATAATGTGAAATAATGGAAAGTGAACTGGACTTGGGCTCTAAGGATCTAGGCTTGTGCCACCATGCCTGACACACAATAGACAATAAACGTACGTTGTTTTGTCATCTGTAGTATGAGGGGGTTGTAGTACATGATTTATAAGTTCCTTTCTGTCCTACTGGCATTGAGGAAAAAGATGACATATCAGAAAGCCCTAGGTTTTCAAATTTAGGAATTTGACCTGCTGAAGAGAGCCCTGGGCTGGTAGTTAGAAACCTAAGGACTAATTCATGTCTTCTCATTAATTTACTATGTTACTCTGACCAATTCATTCTCTTTTTGGCTTCAGCTTTCTCCTCTGTAAAGTGGGTGAGATGAGAGAAAAGTTTTGATTTAGATTTTCTCTAAGGTCCTTTCCATGCTGCCAGAGCACTCTTGAATTCTGTGATATCAGTCAAGGAATGGGAACAATCCAATAATAACGATAATACTTTATGCTTCTCATATGCTAAGCACTGTGCTAAGTATTTTACAATTACTTTCTCATTTGAAAGTCACAACAACCCTGGAAGGTGGGTGCTATTATTACCCCCATTTTACAGAGAGGGAAACTAAGGTTAAATGACTTGTCCAGGGTTACACAGCTAGTGTCTGAGGCTGGATTTGAACTCAGGTCTTTCTGATTCCAGGTCCAGTGCTTTATCCATTGCACTGCTTAGCTACCAGCAAATATATAGACCCTTCAGATATAAAGATAGAATTGAATGAGCCCCTCTTTTCAAGGAGAACAATCTTATCAGGTGAAGGACAAGTACAATAATAACCACAATGTGAGATAGCATTAAATAAGTACAATGGACGCATTAAAGAAATGCACTATAGGAAATTTTAAAGGTCATTTTTGCCTCAAAGAATTATGGAAGGCTTCATGGAGGAGGTGGTCCCTGAGTTGGGCTTTGAAAGTAGGGAGAGACTTCAACAAAGATATGTTGGGGAGGATGAGTTCTTTCCAAGTACAGGAAATAGCATGACCAGAGGTTTAGAGTGGGGAGAGGACAGGAGAGGAATGAGGGATAGAGAGCAGTCCAGTTTGCCTGGAATTTGGTGCAAATAAAGGAAGCAATATGGGATAAGGCTAGAAAGGTAAATTGAAGTCAAATTATCAAAGACCTGGAATACTAAGGTGGAAATTTATGCTTACACTGTGGACAATGGGGAGCCATCGAAGTTTCTTAAGTAAAAGAGAACCAAAGTCAAAACACTGTGTTAAGGAGCTTTGTTATTGTTGTTCAGTTGTTTCTGACATGGCTGGCTCTTCGTGATTCCATTTGGGGTTATCTTGGCAGAGATATTGAAGTGGTTTGCCTTTACTTCTCCAGTTCATTTGATAGATGAGGAGACTGAGGCAAATAGGGTTAAATGATTTGCCCAATGTCAGATAGCTAGCAAGTGTCTGAAGACAGATTTGAACTCAGGAAGACTCATCTTCCAGACTCCCTGCCTGACACTCTATCCACTGTACCACCTAGCTTCCTATTAAGGAACTTATTCAAGCTATTAACTAGACATCACTGCTGAGCCAGGGTAGGGTTGTCCTCATGATGCTGAACTAATCTCAGAATCATCTATGTCTCTTTTTGTACAAGTGACAATAGATACAAAAGGCGAAGATCAAAGAAGAGATAGTACCAGTGCTTGAGGTAGATGAGACAATAATAACTGAGAACAGAGAAAAGTTAGGGCTATTCACTTCTCATTTTGATTCCTTTTTGTCTGCCAAGGGAAATAAACCTTGACTTGGAAATGATAGAACAAAAATGGCTAATGGTGAATTGATAGTCAAGATAAGTAAGGTACATAGTTATTCTTAGTTAACTCAAATCATCTAGTATAGATGAACTACATCCTTGGTTATTGAAAGAAATAGTGGATGTGATTAATGGGTCATTGACAATGGCATCAGAAAGGTCATGGAGAAATGCACTGCAAGAACAGCAGAGGGGAAATGTCTGTAAAAGGGGGGGGGGGCAGAAGAAGAGAACAGCATGCAATCTGTAGCCCTGTGAGCTTTACTTTGCTTCCTGGGAAATTTTTTATAAGATCATTAAAGAAGTAATGAATGAACATCTGGGAAAGGAAGCCATGATTACGAAGAAACAGCATGATTTCAAGAATGGGTCATTCCTGACTGATCTTATTTCCTTTTTGCCATCAGCTTACTAAATTATTCAATCGGGGAATTCTGTGGAGTTAGTTTACTAGGCATTTGGTAAAGCACCTCAAATCATTCTTGCATAAATAGGGAGAATTGTGGGCTAGGCAATAATGCAATTAGGTCAATTAAGATGGATTAGATGAATGAATGGACTCAAAAAATAATCATTAATAGTGTAATGTCAAGTCAGCAGAAGTTCTCTCATGGAGCTCCCCAGGGATATGTGTTTGTCCCTCTGCTATTTAACATTTTTTTAACCAATAAATTGAATAAAATCAAAGATGGGATGCTTATCAAATTTATAAATGACACAAAGACACAAAATTGAGGATGGCTTACCTACTGGATGACAGAATAAGGATACAAAAATGATCTTAACAGGTTAGACTATTTGGCCTAAATCTAATCTGATAAAATAGAGTAGGGATAAATGTAAAGTCTTATCCTTGGGTTCAAAAATCAATATCCAGCACTGAGATGGAGAAGACCCAATTAGGCAGTACTTTGAAAAAGACTGGGGATTTTAGTGTATAGCGGGCTAATATGAGTAAACAGAGAGATGTGGCTACTTCCCAAAGCAAATAAATGAAAAAGCACTTATTAAACACTTATTCTGTGCCACACACTGTTCTGAGCACTGTAAATAAAATTATAAAAGCAAATATAGTTCATTCCCTCAAGGAGTTTATTAATGGAGGAGACAACATACAAATGTGAATGATGGCCAGGGACTTCAGTTCAGAAAGATACAGGGATGATGAGTGGGGCCACAGGAAAGTAGATGGATACAGTAGAAACAAGACAGTTGATTTGATTGTGGTTCATGGTACCAGACTGACATCATTGAGTGGGAGAGTGGGGGAGAGGAGAAAAGTATGCATACGGAAGCAAGGCTGTTGGTTGGTGAGGAGGAGATGGCTTCCAGGAATAAATTAGTGTTAGTCCTACACCCAGACCATATATGGAACATTGTGTTCAGTTCTGGGTCCCACAGTTTAGGAGAGACATTGACAAGTCTGTTCAGAAGAGTGCAATGAAAGTGGTGAGTACCTTTGAATGCACTTACACATAAATATATGGGGCTTGGGTGCATTTTTCATAAAACCTAGTTGGAAAAAAAACTAGAGGTTTATCCCAGAAAAGAGAAGACTCTGGTGCATCATAATAGTTATGGTCAAGTATTTGAAGTATTATCACATGAAAAAAAGGAAAAGACTTGTTCTGTTTGGATAAAGAAGCAATGAATATAAATAGCAAAGAGGTATATTTAGGATCAGTTTCTGAAAAAAAAAAAATACCACTTCCTAACCCATAAAGCAATCCACGATATAAATGGGCTGCATGGGAAAGCATTAGATTCCCACTCATTGAAAGTCCTCAAGTGGAGGTCACTTTCAGGGCATGTTTTAGTACGCATTTCTTTTTCTTTTAGTATGAATTAGACTAGATGGCCACTGAGGTCTCTTCCATTTCTAAGATTTTGTGATTTTTGTGAAATTCACAGCTAAGAAACATTCTGAAGAAGCCTCCAAATCATGCTATTTGGGGGAAAAGGAGGAATGGCAGCTTACAGAGCTATAGATTCTCTTCCTCGGCCACCTTTTTAAAGACATTTGAGACATTTCCC
>JAQQSU010000382.1:0-11161 GCA_028627135.1 Pseudochirops cupreus | reverse complement strand
AAACAATGGCATGGAAAAGCTTTCAAATGTCTCTCAAACAGGAGGGAACCATCTCATGCCAGATCAGTTAGTAAGACTTCCAGGCTCAGAGGATTTAGAACTGCAAAGGAGTTTAAAGTTCACGCAGTCTAAGCTCCTCATTCTACCAATGAGCAAAATGAGGCTTAGTGAGGTTGTGATTTCCCCAAGCTCGTAGAGGTAGTAAGTAGCAGAGCTAATATTTGAATTCATGTCCTCTGACTCTACATCCAGTGTGTCCTTCCCCCTATTTTACCAACTAAGTGATGGAGAGGAGGTTAAGTGGAGAGGAGGCTAAAAGGGCAATTTCCAACAGGTGTTGGTGTTTTAGTCTAAATTTAGCTAGTTTTACTTTTCAATTCCATTCCATCCTATCCTATCCCATTTTATTCCATCCCATCCCATTCTATTCCATCCCATCTCATTCTATATCATCCTATTTTATTCAATTCTATTCTGTTCCATTCAGTTCCATTTCATTCCATTCCACTAGCACTTATTATATGTCTACAATGCTCAAAACCCTATGCTAGGCACAGACTATGTAAAGATGAAAAAGCAATCATCATCCCCAAGAAGAGTACATTCTACATGAGGAGAGGAGGACATAACCTGTACATTGATGATTAAACACAAAATATGTATAAAATACAGAATTTTTGGAGAGGAGGAGAAGAAAACATCAACAACCAAAGATTATCCATCATCTCACATAGAAGTTGGCACCTGAGCTTTGAAGGGATCTAGAAATTCCAAGAGATAGAGGTGAGGAGGGAGAGCACTGCAGTCAAAAAGATAGTTTATGCAATGCCATAGGGGTGGGAGATGGATGGATGCTCTATACAAGGAATAATAATTAGGCCAGTGGCCGCATGTGGGATATATGAGGAGGAAAAATGTGAAAGAAATCTAAAAAGGTAGGTTGAAGTCATATTGTAAAGGGCTTTAAACACTAAACGGAGGAGTATGAGTTTTATCCAAGATTTAATAGGAAGCCACTGAAGCTTCTTAAGTAGCACAGTGACATGGTCAGAATCATGCTTTAAGAAGATCAACTTGGCAGCTATGCTGAGCTGGTGTAGTATATTTCTGACTCCCCTCAAAAAGTTACTCTTTGCTTGTACCTGGCCCAGAAATATCTAGGGACTCTCAGAAGTGTGAACCAGCCTGATGAGAATATCTCTTGCCCTGTGCTTTGACCATACATCAAATTGTGTCGATCCAGAAAAAGTATTCATTCTCTCTCTCTCTCTCTCTCTCTCTCTCTCTCTCTCTCTCTCTCTCTCTCACACACACACACACACACACACACGCACACACACACACACACACACACACACCTCCCCTCAGTTCTTTCATTCCCTTGTAAAATGTCTGCCCAGAAAGGTGGAACATGTCATTTTTCAGTAGGGATAAAGCGTATAAAAATTATTAATGGATTTTATGGTGTTTGTTGAACACTTGTTCAATAATAAATGATTCCCATTATAAAATGAGCCATACCAAGCCACAATACTTCCTAATCCTTGAGTAGTGACAGCTGACCACTTGAATTAACATAAACCAGAGTCAGCATATAAAAAACTGGAATAGAATATCAGACAGACCCAAGATTATGATAGGATCCTGCTGGGGGCTCCCCAGGTGGATGCCCTGGTTCAGATCTCCTTGGCTACAAACTGCTAGGGGTCACTCTGGGGGACCTCTGGGGCAGCTGTAGCCCCATGACAGATTGTCACTTCAAGGATACATGATGACGATTCTTCTCATTTGTAGCCTGGCCACACCTGCAAGGAGAGGATCCCCAGCTAATCAGGATAAACTAGAAGAATTAATAACTCCACCAGCTGACTCTTGTCTGGCTCCTGCCTTATTCATCAGGTCTCTTTATATGGCATCATGAGAATCACAGAATCTCAGAGTGGGGGATGGACCCCAGAGGCCATCTACTACAGTCTACCTGAACAAAGAACATCCTTTATACCATACCCCACAAGTGATCATCCAGCCTTTGTCTGAAGACTTCCAGGGATGGAGGAATCCACTACCTTTCCTTTTTTATTATTAAATTTTATTTTTAATTTATGAAATAAAACAAATATTTCCATAACATAGTACAATAAAAAGATGATTGCACATGAAACTGCAAATCTACTATGCACAACTTGTTATTCCTTTCAAATATGCAGCAAAATTATCAAGTAAATTTCTTTTTTTTTCTTCCCTCCTACCTATCCTACCCAAGAGATGGCTACCATTAGACATAAATAGGTTACATATGTAAAATTATTCTATACATACTTCTATTTGTCAGTTCTTTCTCTAGATACAGAGCCTTTCTTCATGTGTCCTTTATAGTAATTTAACACATTAACAAATTTAATAAAACCATTAGCTTTCAAAGCACCCAACTCCACTTTTAGTCAGCTATAATTGCTGGGAAGTTTTTCTTTACATCAAACCCAAATTCACTTCCTTACAACTACCATGCATCCCTTCTAGTTCTGCCCTGTGGGGACTAGCAGAACAAGTCTAATTTGGCTTCCTCAGAGCCATTAAAATGCTTGAGTAGAGCTGTGGTGGCCCCCCTTCCTGCCCTCCTCCCCAGGCCAATCTTCACTTTTGCAGGCTGAAAATTCCTTGCTTCACATGGGCCATATATGGCATGGTATGAGGCTCACGTGGTATGATATCACCTGCTAGTGAATCTCAGCTCATCTTAGATACAACATCTTGAGTTAGTAAAAATAATAGCGAGAGTGCTAAACACATAAATGCTTTCTCAATCTCATTTGAGATTCCTGCTCACCTCTGGAAATCCTTCGTTTCCTTCATGATTCAGCTCAAGGCACACCTTATACCCAAAGTCTTTTTTTTTTCTGATCCCCTCAATGCTAATCCTCTTCCTTCCCCAAACTACTCTGTGTTCATATTCTGTATATGTATTCATTGTTGCCCTGGTTAGAATTTAAGCTCATTGAGGGCAGAGACTGTTTACTAGCACCTACCATAATAATATTTGCTAACTGATCCATTGTTCACTAGAACAGAGTTAGCACAAGCTTGGGTCCTACTCAGGGAAGGGTTCACACCATGCTGCAAGGAGAGGGAGGACAACAGTGAACAATCTTTTGGGCCAAAGCTGGTTTCCTCCAGGTATGTACCCTAGTCAGGCAGCCAGTCCCCAGGAGGTGTCTGGTCTAGCATTATGCTGTGTGCTTAGGAAGAACAGGGAGCTTGTCAGAGTCTCTAATTTTTCCCTGTATGAAATCACTCCCTTGTTTCTCAGTTGAACTCCTGCCCAGACCCAGCTTGAGGCATAATTGTGAGTCGAGTGAAGGTTTGGATTTTATACCACCTCCACCATTCTTTTCAGAAGGAAAGCTAGGGGAGGTAGGTTGGGGTCAGGTATCATACTTTCAAAGCAGGGGAGGTCTTCAAACGTGAGGAGGTCAATTTAATAAACATTGATTAGAGAGGGAAATCTGGCTTCAGACACTGGCCAAGTCACTCAAAATCTCTCAGCTTTCCTTTGTGCACCTGTACAATGGGAGTAATAGTAGCATCCTTTGCAAACCTTTGGGCACTGTGGGAATGCTGACTGTTACTATTATTGCTGTTGTGGTTGAACAGTTGTTATGGGAGGATAAAAGACAAAACAAAACAATGTCTGCCCTCACAGAGTTTACATTCCACTGAAATGGGGTGGGAGGGGGGGAGTTACTAGAATATACACGACAATTTCCAGAGGGAGATAGTGCTAACACCAGGACAGAGCTGGAAAGGTCTCCTGTTGAAAACAGAGCCCGAACTATGTTTGAGAGAAAATAAGGGGCAGCCATGTGGTGCAGTGAATAGAGCACCAGCCCTGTAGTCAGGAGGATCCGAGTTGAAATCCATTCAAATCTGGTCTCAGACACTTGACACTTACTAGCTGTGTGGCCTTAGGCAAGTCACTTAATCTCAATTGTCTTGCCTTCCCCTGAAAGGAAGGAAGGAAGGAAGGAAGGAAGGAAGGAAGGAAGGAAGGAAATAACCATTTTCAGATCAGGAAAGAGTGCCTTCCAAATGCAAGGGACAACCAGTGAAAAGACATGGAGTTAGGATAGTGAACTTTATGTATGAATAATAACTGACAGGTCATTTTGACTTGAATAGATAGTACATATGAAGTAGATAGTACATATGGAAAAGTAATAATAATAATAGTTATTTATATGGTTCTCTAAAGTTTGCAAAATACTTCACAAAGATTTGTTCATTTAATCCTCATAAGAATCCTGAGAGATAGATGCTATTATTATCCCCATTTCACAGATGAGGAAACTGAGGCTGAAGGAGATTGATTTGCCCAGGGTCACATAGCCAGTAAATGTCTGAGGTTGGATTTGAACTCAGCTCTTCCTGGCTCCAGGTCCAGTGCTCTGTGTACTATGGCACCACCTAGCCACCTCTATGTAAGTGTAAGCCAGATAATGGGAGTCTTTAAATGCCAGACTAAGGTTAGTGCATTTTTGGATTTTACCCTAAAATCAGTGAGGAGCCATTGCTAATGTGTTAAGAGAACTGGATACATACTCAGAGAACCTCACTTGGCTTTTAATGCTTTTTACAACCTGAGCCTACCCTATCTTTCCAAGCTCATTATTTATTACTGTCTATGCTACATTCTTTTCTGTTCTTCTCACAGTACTCCATCTCCCATCTCCAAGCCTTTGACCTAGACATCCTCCATACCTTCCTCACCTTCACCTAATAGAATTCCTTCATCCTTTTCTTTCAAGGTGAAACTCAAGCAACATCTTCCTCGTAAAGACTTTCTTGATCTTTTCCCACCCAAATGCTGGATTCCTGTCTCTTAACTATCTTATACTTTAAAATATTTATTCTATATACACATACACAATGTAAACTCCTTGTTAACAAGGATTGTTTTAGTCTTTGTCTTTGTGTCCCTGGTGTCTATGAAGGTGTTTGGTACATAGAAGGCACTTAAAATGCTTGTTGATTGGTTGATTGGTATAGTCTCAAAACTTGTAATTTGAGCATACTACCTGTGACCTTGGGTCTTCCCCTCCCTGGATCTCAGTTTCCTCTTTTAAACAATGAAGGAGGTTAGTATCAATGGCCTCTGAAGTTTTTGAATCTCTGTGAGTCCATGATTTTTCAGGGTGTATGGAACAGGGTCAGAACTATGTTTTAGGAATATCTATTTGGCAACTATGGAGAGAATGGATTAGAGAGTAGAAAGCCTGGAAGTAGGGCGTTCAATTTAAGCTCTTGCAATAGTTCTGGTGAGAGATGGTGAGGTCCTGAATAAGGATAGAGATTAGAACGTTAGGCTGAGGAATTTGGACTTTGTTCCATAGGCAATAAGAAGCTTGTTGGTGGTGGTGGCTGCTGAGCTGTTTCAGTTGTGTCCAATTCTGTTACCCCATTTGAGGTTTTCTTGGCAAGGATACTGAACTAGTTTGCCATTTTCTTCTGCTGTTCATTTTGCAGATGAGGAAACTGTAGCAAACAGGGTTAAGTGACTTGCCCAGGGTCACACAGCTAGGAAGTGTCTGAGGCCGAATTCGAGCTCATGAAAATGAGTCTTTTTCATTCTAAGCCCATTGTTCTATCCACTGTCCCACCTACCTGCCCCAAATGGAGCTACTGAAGGTTATTGATGTGGGGTATAACATTATTAGAGCTATGCATTAAGAAGATTATTTGGGTATTCTATACAGAAGAATTGAAGAGAGAGAGACTGGAGGCAGGAAGACCAGTTCTAGGTTGTTATACGCATGTAGAAATAGAAGATGGAACACAAATGGCATCAAGGAGCGTAGAGGAGAAGGGAAGGAGCACATCTCAGAGCCCTGGAGATCTCCTCTCCCAGGAAGCCTCTGCATTTCCTCCCCACAGGGCATATGGTCTTCATTACAAAGAATGAACTCTGTGCAGCTCACCATGTGTTGAGTTTAATATTCAGCAAATCGACCAACTTCACCCGCAATGTTTTCCCGTCACTCGCTCAATCTGATTACTCATGAAGCATATGTTATGGGGTGACTGTCACATTTTTTTTAAATTTAAAAATAAAGTTCTCTGGGGAACACAGAGCTGTAGCTACATTAATTATCTGGCTGGCTAATAAGTCAACTGGAGCACCAGGCCAGAAGGATTTTCATATTATTTTGGGATGCCTCAGTCTTTGTCTTCAAGAAAGAAGGTTACCGGGGTGGGGAGGAGGGGCTGTTGTTTAATTTTTCTTTACAAGAATGAAATTAATTGCATGTTGGATTTGATCATATTCAGGAAAAAATTTTATATACCCTCAGTTGTGAAAAATAACATCAGGAGAGACTTCATCAGAATAGAGATTCAGGATCAGTATAATGCAGTAGAAAAAGGGCTAGGTTTGAAGTCGGAGGATTTGTGTTCAAATCCTGGTTCTAACACTTATTGCCTATACAGATGACCTTCTTCTGTGGGCTTCAGCTTCTGTAAATTGAGAGAGCTGAACCAGATGTTCTCTTAAGTCCCATTCAGATAGAAATCTATGATCCTTGTGTTCCTGGATTAGAAAGAAAGTTAAATGGCTTTCCAGATCATAGTTTCAATTCTACAAACACCTACTATGTGAAAAAACACCGTGTTTAATGCTGGGAGGGAGACAACAATAAGGAAGACATGGTTTCTGTCCTTGTGGTACTTAAGGCATGTGGGGGAGGAGATACAATATTGTACCCAGACAAATATAACGTAAGGGGACAAAGGGGAAGGAGAAGGGGGGAGGGGAGGGATAAGCATTTATCTAAGTGTCAGACACTGTGCTAAGCGCTTTTTACAAATATTATCTCATTTGATCCCACAACAACCCTGGGAGGTAGGTGCTATTATTACTCTCATATTACAGTTGGGGAAACTGAGGCAAATAGAGCTTAAGTAACTTGCCCAGGGTCATACCTTTAGTATCTGTGTCTGAAACTGGATTTGAACTTGGGGAGGGAGAGAAAGGGGGAGAGAGAGAAAGAGGGGAAGAAAAGGGAGAGCGCACAGAAATAGAGACAGGCAGACAGAGACAAAGACAATGATAAAAGATGAGAGACAGAGAAACAGAGGCAGGGAAAGAAAGAGACAGAGATTTAGACAAAGGGATTGGAAGAATGATAAAGAAATCTGAGGAGAGAGAATTCACTTTAAGCTGGGTAGATTGACAAAAAAGCTTCATTTAGGGGTGGGGAACCTGCAGCCTCGAGGCCGCACGTGGCCCTCTAGGTCCTCAAATGGGGCTCTTTGACTGAGTCCAAACTTCACAGAACAAATCCCCTTAATGAGAGGATTTGTTCTGTAAAACAAATTCAGCCAAAATGCTGCACCCAAGGACCTAGAAGGCCACATGCAGCCTCAAGGCCACAGGTTTCCCCACCCCTGGTAGACTTTGAAGGAAGAACATTTGAAAATTACTTTAAATTTGCACTGATATATCTTCTATTTTATCATCCTTAAGTAACTTTGTATCTGGCTTGTTGGCACTCAGTATACACCTACACGTATTTGCGCCGTCCTGTTCCCCGCTCCCTGCCCCACCACCACCCTAAGGGAGGAATTGTTTCACTTCTGTGTTCTTATCCCTAGTATCTACCATAATATCGGGCATACAGTAGAAGCTTAATACGTGCTGGTTGAATGAATGAGTAAATATGTCCTTCCTCCTTCTCCTAACTGTCCTGCCAGCCCTTATAACAAAACTGACCAATATTCAGTATATGCAATGTTCCAGGCCTGTAATGCTCTTGCCTCTGAAATCTGGAGACTATGCGAAAAATCTTGGTAAAATCTCCCTTACCTCCCTAGGAACACATTCGGATAGTGGGGGATGTCATAGTTATCCCTAGGACCTGACCCTTCATTCCCCTGCCAAAGATTTTCCCTCACTATGAGATCCTCTTCCAAGGCAGAGGGGTAGTTGGCTCCCTTGTTTCTTCAGATGTCTGACCTCACTGATTCTTGGCCTTAACTTTTGCCTGAACAGTTCTGAAGTAGGTCTGATAAAAGAAGTACAGGAAAAGGGCAAAATAGTGAAAGTACATCATAAATGCCCAGGGGAAAAAAAAAAAAGAAATTTCTCATTTCCTATCACCATACCTTTGCACTGGCTGTTCCCCATGCCTGTGATGCTCTATTTCCTCACCCCTATCTCTCGGTCCCTGTCTTTCAGGGCTCAGCTCAGACACTACCTTCTTTGGGAGCTGTTGTTGAGCTTTCCCTTCTCAGGTTGCCATCCACATATAAACAAAGAGGGAAGGACATAATTAATTGGCCTAGGTATGGGATGGGGACTTGGGAGGTGGGGTTTGGTGGGAAGTGCTGGAGTCAGTTTGAATTAGATCAGATGAGCCTCAGCTAGTGTGAGCATTCACACCTTAGAAATCAGCAAATGCTACAGATTAGGGTTAGTTTATTGCACTGTTGATTGTCTAGTCTTAAGAAAGGGATGGAAAAAGTGTTAATAATGTAGATTAAACTTCAAAGAGTGTCCAGCATATTTTTTTCCTCCTGGAAAAGCAGCTGTTAGAACACTTACCAGCACACTCCTAAGTAGGGGCCTTGAAGTTGCATTTCCAGTTTGGCTGCAGCTAAGAGTACACAGAAGGACTGACAAGGTGCAACCTAGATCTGCAGGACTTCCGAGGTCATGCTATTCAATCTCCTCTTTTTACAGATGGGGAAACTGAGGTCCAGAGAGGAGAATACACTGACCCAAGATCGCACAACTAGTAAGTGGGAGACCTGGGAATTAAACACAGGTCCCCTGACTACAACACTATGCTTTCTCAATTAGACCACACATCAATGAACTGATTGACGTATGCATATTCTGAAACTATGATGAGCATTAATAAATTATATCAGGAACTCAATTCACTTATTCAAATGCCAGCAAATCTCCAGGAGTTGCTGTGTTATTTTTTTCTGGGAGGGGGGTGCTGTTTTATAATTGCACATGTTTACTACAGAAGACTCTGTACCTTACTGCTCTCACTCAATGGGAGAATGGTGGGGATATAGAGTGGGTGTCTGCATGAGGTCCTAGGAATGGATCAGTGTAAAGCCTTGATAAATTCAAATGCTTTCTGGAACCCACTTAGGCCTGGCTGGGTCAATGGGTTATTCAGTCATTCAGGAGATTATGAACACTCTGAAGGCAGGGGAGATATGAGATTGGAAGTAAAAGCTGGGAAACTAGGCAGCAGCTGGCCATTTATAGAGGAAGGGCTGAAGCTCCCGGAATTCTTAAGGACAACACCCAGGCATGGAGGGGGTGAGAGGGCCATGGATGGGGCAGTGAAGGTGGTACTCAAATGATGAGGGGGCACACAAAGTGGCCCCCAGGCATGTGCAGGCTTAGAACCATCTAGGACCTTCCTCCTATCATTCTCCCACCCCATGGCAAGTGCTATAGTCACTTGTGGGAGGAAGGGGGAACATGTGAATCTCCCCAAATGTTCCATGGGTGTTGTGGTGGCTCAGACTTTCACAGCAGAAGAAGGCATAGAAGTTTTGCCCTGACCTACTTTACTGGGAGTCAGGTGCTGTGGTCCTGAGATTCACTCAGAGGGGAAAAATAAATATCTTTTATTCCTTTGCTTATTTTGGGGGGAAATTGGCTATGGTTTTTGGAAGGTTCTGCCACAGTGATATCTAAATATCCAGTATATCAAACTGGAAAGGACTTTGGAGGTGAGATAGTCCAACCCCTTCCTTTTATTTATGTATTTGTTTAAGGAGGCAATGGGGTTAAGTGACTTGCCCAGGGTCACACAGCTAATAAGTGTCTGAAGTCATATTTGAGCTCAGGTCCTTTGGGCTCCAGGGCCAGTGCTGTATGTGCTGTGCCACCTGGCTGCCCCTTCTTTTAAAAAGAAGAAACTAAGAAACTCCATAGAGATGACATTGCTTTCCCAGGGTCCCATGGACAGTAGTAACAGAGCTGGAATTCTTATTCAGATCCTTAGACTCTGAATGCAGCATTCATTTCACTCTGCCTCATTGTCTCCCAAGGGAATGACTGCTTGTGTGACCGTGGCCAGGTCCCTTCATCTGTCCAGAAATTGTGGGGGCAGGTCTTGCATCCCTAATGCTATTACAGTTCGTAGCACACAGTGGGTACTGATTTAAGTGCTTTTGGACTGATTGAGCTATAAAATGAAGGAATTGGACTAGATGGCCTCTGACGTTCTTTTCTGATCTGGGATCCTTGGGCAAGGAAGATGTTCCACCTCCTGGGACTCAGTTTACTTAACTATAAAATGAGACAATAAAGGTCTCTGAGGTGATCTCCAGGTCTCTGATTGTATGATCCTTTGGCAAGTTATTCTATCTCCCTGGAATGGCCTCGGTTTCCTCGCCTGTAAAATGAGGAGGTTGGACTAGGCTCCTTTCAGTTCTAAGTCTATGATGCTCCTGTGTCTTGGGTGATGGAATTAGGCACGGGGATCCTCACTCCTAGCACAGGGTGGCAGAAATAGCAGTGTATCCAGTCAAGGGGATGGTTTCCAATCTCAATTGCTACTTTCATGTGAGCGTGGGAAAATAATTTCCCCCTCTCTTGGCTTCAGTTTCTTTAGATGTAAAATTAAAGGATCAGATTTAAAATAGTTTTAAATTTGTGCTCCTATATCCCTTTAGGGCAAGAACTAGGAAAGTCTCTAGGTAGACCTCTACTCAAGGTCCTGTGGTCGATCTGAGACCCGGTGGGGACATACAAACACTAATCTACAGGGGCCAACAAGCACACGAGCATTTCGGACCTAGAGTCAAAACCCTCTCTTGAAACAGAGAAACAGGTAAGTGAGTAAACCAACTTAACAATCCCATCTGCCAATATATGCAACATTCTGTGTCTGCCATTCATTGCCTACTCAGCCAGAGAAAGTTGATTTCATTTTCACACAGGCAGCTGCTGCTAAGGTAGCTAGGTGGTGAGGTGGATAGAGTATTGGATGTGGAATCAGGAAGAACTGAGTTCAAATCCAGCCTCGGACACTTACTAGCTGTGTGATCTTGGGAAGGCCACTTACCCTCTGTTTGTCTCTATTTCCTTATCTAAAATTGGGATCATAACAATACCTCTCTCCCAGCATTGTTGTGA
>JAQQSU010003819.1:0-14256 GCA_028627135.1 Pseudochirops cupreus | reverse complement strand
CTGGACATTTGGAATGCAGGGCTAGCAACAACCCCCCTCCATCTTGTCCTTATGGAAAGTTCATTGGTGGTATCCACCTACATGGTGGCTATTTAGTGTTAGAGTGATAACAGACCAGACTTTCCTGAAGACTGTAGTGCCAATGCAATAATCACTGTGCCAATGGTCACTATAAATATATCTGCATAGTGCTCAATTGCAAAATATAACAGACTCTCCATATAGAAAACAGAAGCAAAATGTTTATTAAGATACCAGAAAACCAAATCCCAAAACCAGTAAGCCAGTTTCATCATAGTAGCAAAGAAGTTAATAAGCCATAACAACACAGAGAGCCACAGCATCCTTTAGCCTTCCCACAAACCAATATACACGTAGCTATCACAGCAGGTGGCAAACAACCAACATTTACTCAAAAGCCTAACTGTCTCCCTCTGATGCATACTCACCTCCTGCTCTCTGGCTGCCCTGACTTCCAGCTTCCTGTGGGTTCTGCTCCACCCTTCAGCAAACTCCTCCTACCACAGGCTCCATGTGATTACATTCAATATATTAGGGGACAGGATTTATCTTCAAAGCAAGGAAGGTCTTCAAATTCCCTTAGGCTTATTAAGGGGCAGAGAAGATCTTCAAATTACCATTACCATTACAAAGGCCAGCCAATGTTGCAAAGATAACAGACCAGACTTCCTGGCATTCACCTGCATCCTTTAAGGATAACAGATTTACTTCACAAAAGAATAAAACAATGATTAGCAGAAAAACTGAACTTCCAGACTTTACTCAGAGACAAGTGAAATGTGACTTAGGTAGTTACACAAAATGTCAGTAATGATACAAAATGAAATCAATTGCAGAATAGAATCAATTTGATTTTCTCAATTTTCAATTTCTCCTTTGATCAATGGGAGATAAACTAGTTCTATAAGATTTTTAACAAGGCCATTATGAGTAGTAGGCACTAATATAAGCTCTTCTGATGCAAGTTTAGAGCAGGCTTTAATACAACAACAAAGGCAAAGTCTAAAGAGAATAAGACAGAGGGCAGTAAGGGCCCATTTATCCAGGTTGGCTAACAAGCTATTTCACTGCAGCCAAGTGAACAAAGAGGAGGGGTTCCATCAGGAGTCAACTGGGGGAGATAGTTGTGTTTCTGCTATAACTCAAATGAATCTTATGTAAGCTTGTCATAATTTCTCCTGACTGGTTAATGTAAGAACAAGATTGATTAATCATAGCACAAGCCCTTTTCTGAGTTGCAATAAGAACATCTAAAACCATGTGATTTTGCAAAGTCATTTGAGCTACAGAACCTACCTTAATCTAGAAGGAGGAGACAGCTTCACTTGTGGCCTGAGTCAACTTCTGAATTTCAAGTGAGAGATTCAAACTACTTGGAGGACTTACCAAGGACTAATTTGAGAGAAGAGATTTGCATGTCACCAAGGCAACCAAGAAAAGTCAGCAACCATAAACATCATGAAAGAAAAGCCAAAGTAGTGCAATAATCATCATCAATATTAACATCTAGTCTCCTTGTATCCTAGTAACCCACTCCCAATGTCTATTTAATCAGCACATTTTATCTTGTATCCCAGATGTCCCATGTAGTTATCTGGATATTCTGGAATGGGTCTTGTTCTCAGGGCAACTCTGACAGGGGCTCCTCCTAAATAGGCTTCTCTTGTAATTTTGCTAAAATCTGCCAGTAATAATACTCAAAATAATTTAGTACAACCTCCTAAATTTGCTTTTACAATAAATAACTAGCTTATGTGGTGAAAACTAGCTCAGGCCTAATAGTTCTGATCTCATTAACAATAGAGATATAAAAACATCAAATTAAAGAAACCATAATTCACCTGAAACTTCAGAGAATTTCAGTTGTTAGATACCACTTGCCATTTCTATCTTTACCTAAACCCTATGCCTGCTATGGAAACTGCTACTGACAGGCTAAAGGAAAAATTTTGAAAAGAATTTATTAGGGCCCATTTTACAAGTAAGGCCCTAATAAATTCTTTTTTTTTTAACTCAGAAACTTTTTTATTAAACTGAGGAGAAAAATAGGTTTTTCTGGATTGGGGTACAGTCAAAATAAATTTCCTTACTCCTTTCTTTAGTCCATACTTCTTTGGGGCTTATGCCTACATAGATCAAAACTATAGGTCCAAATCTGACCAGTTTGGTCAATTTGGTTTTAAAAAGAGCAGTCAAGTGGTTTATTTCCTTTGGTTGACTAGCTGTTTGAGCTGACTGATCAGGTTATTTCATTTATTTTTTTTTATTAAACTGGGCCCTAATAAATTCTTATAAAATTTTTTTCTTAATGTTATCAAATAGATACTTCATATAGGAAAATAATTTCACCCCATCATAATTATCAATGCAATTTTACATGTAAAATCCTTAATCCAATTTTAAAAATCCATTAGAAACATTTGGAGGCCAACTATATACATTTATATTTTCTAGCTCTTAGAGAAAACAATGCTATTCTGCTGTCTTCTCAAAATTTACTACACTATTTAATTTTTAAAAAATTTTTGAAGCCAATTATATGCACATATAGTCTAGTCCTTAGAGAAAACATTCTTATCCTGCTGTTTTCTCAAAGTTTACTGCTCCTTTTAATTAAAAGAAAACCCTTTTACATCTTTGTCTTATTAGAAATTTTTTCCATCTTTGTCTTAATTCCCCCCTTAGGAAGATACTATCTTCATATCATAACTACCAACAAGGGGATGGCAAACCCAAGAACTCATTTTCTTAGTTTCTTAGGGTATGAAATTGCCCACTAATTCTGATTAAAAACAGCAAGCTCTTTCATGCTTGCATCCTATTATAGTAGTGCAGAGATACTGGAGTATTGCAGCAACAAGATTCACTATGTTTTTAAAATTATAACTTTACCTGCCACAGTTAGAGAGATTTGTTATGAAAGGAAGAAGTGGAGACATGGTTGTAACAACATCAAGACTGGTCCTCCAGGTCTAAGCCTCAGGGCACAGAAGGACTAAATATAGGTATAATGGGATAAAGCATCCTTAGTTCTGTTTAATTTAAAGTAAAAGTCATAGTTACTATTTGGAACAGCCAATCATACAGAAAATTCCACATTATTCACAGGGTATTGTAGCAAGGCTCAGGATTAACCAGATGAGAAATAGTCCTGTTCAAAAAGAAAATAACACAGTGGGGAAACTGAGTCAAGAGGTTTCTATCATTGGCTATGCCAATGTTGTCCCCTAAACTTTTCCCAGACACCTTGTAGCAGTTCTCAGATCATGCTCCCTTTGAGTAACTCACAGTGTTTCCCTTGAATAATGGATGCCTGAATTCAAAACTCAAGACATTATCAAATTATAATCCCAAGAGATTTTTACCTCAAATACCAAGTTTCACTAATCATAACTTAAGGTTAGAAAGTTATTATTATTTCTCTCATGTTGTTGCAATAACAGTTAGCAATAAAAAGTTTATCAGGCCTTTAAAAAAGATCATTCAACATCCTTTTTCTTTTCTCTTTTAGGTTCCATGAGGATTTTAAATTTCTCATCTAACAACTAAAATATGCTCTTCTAATGGTCTTTCAAGGACAGAATTTTAGTATACTATCTTCAAATAATTTCATGTTGTAAATATATTACTCTAGTCTCCATAGTATAAAGAATAATCACATAATGTTTCTCATATCTTTCTTATCTCAAGAGATCAAAAACCTCCCTCAAACTTCTCTTTCCAAAACTCCAAACCTCTTTCACTTTCAAACCCTACTTGTTTAATTTTTCTCTCTTCTTTTCTCTATATATTCCTCTAGCAGACTTTGATTAAAGCCCTTTAAAACTGGACCTTTCTTGTTCTTCTTTCATATCCTGATCTGATACATCTTCTACTTTCTCAGTTTCTCCAGTCTTCATTTCCCAATCACATCCTGTAATGGGAATTGGAATTTGAAGATCTTCTCTGCCCCTTAATAGACCTAGGGGGGAGTTTGAAGACCTCTCCTGTTTTGAAAGTAAACTCTGCTCCCTAATAGGCTGAAACTAATCACATGGAGCCTTCGATGGAGGGAATTTGCTAAAGGGTGGAGCAAAGCCCACAGGAAGCTTCCCTGATGTGAAGATAAACTCTATCCCATAATAGGCTAAATATAGTCACATGGAGCCTGTGTTGGGAGGAATTTGCTGAAGGTAAGCAGAGCCACAGGAAGCTGGTAGTCAGAGCTAGCCAGACAGTGGGGGAGAGAGAACACAGCCAAGGAGATAGAGAGGTTTGTGAGTAAATATTGATCTTGTATTGGTTTGTGGGAAGGCTGAAGGATGGTGTGGTTCTCAGCATTATTATGGCTTCTGAATATTTTTGGTACTATGATGGAATCAGCTTACTGGTTTGGGGATTGGGTTTTCTGGTGTCTGAATAAATGCTTCAGTTTTTTCTCTGTCTGGAGAGTTTGGAATATTTTGTGACTGAATGTCATGCAATATTTATAGTCACAGTCTTTATCGTGATCATGGGCACTGGAAATATTGCATTGGCACAACCCCCCCCCCCCCCGACTATCTATAGAACTAATCTTCTCTATATCTTTGTAATCTTTTTCTTCTCTGTAATTTGGCACAAAAAATTGTTTTATTTTTTTACCACAACCCCAGTTAATTATAGCAATGTTGCTTTTGGAGTTCTTAAGAGCTTACAAATGCATGATTTTATCCAATGTCTATTGGTTACTTTGCTTCTAGTTTAACTAAACAATTAATTCTATTATATTATTCACAAAAGAGAATACAATGATAACACCAAAACAGTCTTCCAAATTGAATTGTACTTACTTTTAAGTTGCTCCCCGATTAAAACAAGCTTTTCTTTTTTTATAGTCAGAGAAAGAGTTAATTATAGGCAGTTCTTAAGTAACAGATAAATTTATTGTAAACTGCAACTGTTTTTCTTTTTCTAAATAGCAAATTCAACTTCCCTCTCCTTCACCAGCACTAAAACAATAAACCTGTCACTCTCCAGGGAAAGAGTGATAAAAGGTCTAAGTGTTGTTTCTATATAACTTCCACGATTTTATTCTTGTTTTTTTTCCTAAAGCAAATTCTGCAGAATGTTACCCCAAAACTCACTAAAATATTTCAGCATTTATAAAAAGCATTTAAACCACATTTTGGAAATTCACAGTAGCGAAATTACATTTCAGTCTTAAATTTAGTCTCTAATTAGTTTACAATGCCATAAATTTTTGCAAACTGGGAACAGATATTTCTTCTTATCTGTCTCTTCTCTGCTTTTTAACTTGATCAGAATTTAGAAAGGCAGAGAGAGAGAATTTCTTTCTAAAGAAAAATTTTTTCACTCTTTCTTTTTCAGTTGACCAGGTCCCAGGAAAAACTAGTTTGAATTACAAACATAGATAATACAACAAGATAGACATACAGAAGCATTGCCAGCTAGTTGTTTTTTTTTTAATCTCCCACTGAAAAGTTTTTAATCAAAAATTAAATTTTTCTAATTTCCTAATTTATCACAATTTTCTAAAAGTAATTTTCTAAAAGTAAAAAAAAAGTAATTTTTAATTTGCACAATAATCAAAGATGCCAAATACTACTGGATCTCATTTTCCCATATAGATACTTACCCACTAGTATGGAGGATTACTTTATTCCCTTTAAGTGGGCTTCCCCATGAGGGCACAGGATAATCTTATTCTTGTGAAAGTATTTCCCCACCAGAATGGAGGATAACTTTAGCTACTTCTTCAACAGTGTGGAGGCTTACCTCTTCCATTAGAGGGACTTCCCACCAAAGTTGAGGCTTACCTTCGCTCAGATTTGAAACCAAGGAGGAGGAGTCTGACCTTCAAGGCCTGACTGAAAGTCTGACAATTGTTGAGATTAAAATTAAGGTAAAGTGAGACAACAAAGTTCCAAGCACTTTCAATTTATTGGTAAGGCTAGCAGTTGCTGATAAAATGGGTCTTTAGTTCCCTAGCAAGTCAAAAGATCCTGATGAGAACTGACAGATTATTTCTATGGGCAAAAGAAGGAGCATCCAAAAACTAGAAGGCAGTATTATCTATGGGGAAAACAATACAGTTGTTACAAAGGCAGAAGCACCATAGATGTGGGGAGACAATATGATAGACTGGATTTTGGAATGTAGGGCTAGCAACGACCCTCCTTCCATCTCGTCTCTATGGAAAGTTCATTGGTGGTGTTCACCTACATGACTAGTTAGTATTACAGTGATAACAGACCAGTCTTTCTTGAAGGCCAGTCAGTGTTGCAGAGATAACAGATCAGACTTCTTGGCATCCACCTGCATCTTTCAAGACTAACAGATTTCCTTGACAAAAGAATAGAACAGTGATTAGCAGAAAAACTGAACTTCCAAACTTTACTCAGAGATAAGTGAAATGTGTCTTGGGTGGTTACACAAAACGTCAATAGTGATACAAAATGGAATCAATTACAGAACAGAATTAATTTGATTTTCTCAATTTTCTATACTTAATCAAAAACTTTGCTAAAATCTAAGTAAACTACATCCTTAGCATTCCCCTCATCTACTAGTTGGTAACCTTATCAGAAAAGCAAATATAGGTTAATTAAGCATGACTTGTTCTTGATGAAGCCTTGCTGACTCTTTGTTATTATCACTTTCCTTTCTAGGTATTTGCCTATCATCTCTGTAAGAATCCTTTCAAAAATTTTCTCAGGAATTGAAGTCAAGCTCACTGGCCTATCATTAGCAAAGTCTTTTTTGTTTTCCTTTTTCTGAAAACTATGACATCTGCTCTTCTCCACTCTTATGGTAATCTCTATTTTTGCATATCACAGTGACTTAGCAATCTGATCCTCGTGTTCTTTTAGGACCCAAAGATGGAGTTCCATCTGAGCCAAACAACTTTAATTCATCCAGGGTAACTAGGTAACAACTCCATGTTTGTTCTGATATTTCAGAAAGCAGAAACAAAATTAGTTTCTTGAGGTCTAAGGGTTGTGTTTTGTGGCAACACAATGGAGTAGAGATGTCCCTGAATTCAGAGATGTAGCTCAATGTCGTCACCTGGGCTACCAGTGACACTGGCCCCCAGTGTTGGCAACATGGGGCTACCAACTCCAAAGGCTTCTACACTTACTACTAGACCTGGCCTTCAAAAGGTTACCATTCATGTCTGGGTTTCAGGTTTCTCCTCTGTCAAATGATGTCCTCTATCTTGGCCCTGGAAAACAGAGAATGAAACAATTCTTCCTCTTTTTGGTAGCAAGGTGGAGATTACAGATGATGTCTGACACATACTCACTAGACTGATTGGTTTTGTTTAACTGTTTTTCTTTGTTAGGAGGTAATATTTAATGTATATGGGAAGGGAGAGGGGAGGGATGTAATATCTGGAAATGATATAGAAACAGAAAGCTCAAAAAATTATTTAAAAAAATAAAATAGTAAGATATAAGGTTATTGGACCAGATGTTCTCTGAGCTCCCTTCCACCTCTAATATTCTATGTCCTATATTTTTAGGACCCTTCCAAAACTGATATCCTTTGGTCTGAGGTTCCTTCCAGCTCTAATAGTCTCTGCTTCTATTTCTCTTGTCTCCCTGACAGGCAGTGGGTAGCAGAGTGGATAGAACCCTGCCCCTGGGGTCAGAAAGACCCTAATTCAAATTTGGCCTCAGATACTAACTAGCTGTGTAACTCTGAACAAATCATTTAACTTCTCTCTCAGTTTCTTCATCTGTAAAATGGGGGTCATAATAGTATCTACCTCACAGGGTTGTTGCGAGGACCAAAATGAGATAATATTTATAAAAAGCACTTAGCACAGTGCCTAGTACATAGTGGGTGCCATGTGAATGCCAATTTCCTTCACTGGTGTCAAACACAATACATAGCTCTCAGTAGGTGTTCAATCAGAATAAATGGAACTGAGGTGGGATGAATGGAAATAAATGGAAACAAATAATTCCCTGGTCCTTTTCGGGATTAGGATGAGAAAGGTTGGGGTAGGGGGAGGAACAAGCCACTTCCATAGTTTGTGCTAGAGAAAGCCAATCCTCAGGCCTTTCCCAGGTCATTCCATTGCTTAAGGAGAGCCAGAAGTTTTCAAAGCCTCAGAGAAGAAAGGTTGACAGCGTCCAGCAACAACCTGTTATATAAGTTGGCACCAGCTGAAACCAGGGAGGGACAGGCTTTGTCCTAAGCAACAGGGATAGGACTTTCTCTGCTCCAACAGGACTTGGGGCCAAGCACCCCAGACAGAGAAAACATCATCCTTCCCCAAACAGAGCTGATCAGCATTGTGTTCTCTAATCACTCCTGACAATGATGTGAAATGGATTCATTCAGCCTCACTTGCTTTGAATGAAGCCTGTCAACTCCAATGTAGGCAGAGGGAGTCCCAGTCAAAGTCAGTCAACCTCATAAGGCAACTCCCTGTCCCTAGCTGCTGTGTGGGCCCCAGGCAAGGGAGTGGCCCCCAAAAGTGGAGTGGCCCAACTCTGTTGGCCTGTCCAAAGGCCAAGGTGAAATGGTAGGAGCGTCATTTGATTTTATTTACTGTCAGATTCCTTAGAGACCATCTCATCCAACTTGTACATTTTCTAGAGATGGAGCCTGAGGCCCAAAGGCCATGTTCAAGTTCACACAGTGAAGTAAGGGTAGAGTGAAGTCAGGGCTCTTTCCACCAAACCATTGCTGCCTCTTTGTAGAACTTAAATTCCTTAGAGGAATCTGGCTTTTCTTCAGTTAACCTCAAAATTCAGTTAGTGATGGGGGACTGCATCCTACTGGACAGTGGGAATGCTGATGGTGGTAATGATGGTCAGTTTGGCAGACACATGGGGAAGTAGAGAGCTGGGGCTCTGAGAAGTAGGGCGGTGTTACAGAGAGAATGCTGGACCCAGAGTTAAGAAGGCCTGGAGTATTGCCCCACTTCTGATGCTCACCAGCTGTGTGATCAATCCTCTTTGTACTAGTCACTTAACCTCCGAGCCTTGTCTTCCTCATCTGCAAAATGGAGATAATAATATCATAATATTATTAAGGATAATAATAACAGCCCACAGGGTTGTTGTAAGGATCAAATGAGCTAATATTATAAAGGGCTTTGTGAACCTTAAAGTGGCATGTAAATATCAGTTATGGTGATTCCTGTAAGTTTCTTGAAGGCAGAGACTATCTTTTGCCTCTTTTAGTATCCCCAGAGTTTAGCACAATGCCTGGCATATAGTAGGGGCTTAATAAATGTTCGTTAAATTGAGTCTCAGTATGATCCAGTCACCTGTCACCAGTTACAGATTTACTGTGTGGTCTTAGACTAGAGTTTTAACCTCTCTGAGCTTTTTCTGGGCAATCTATAATTCCTTGGGCCAAATCCAAGCGTCTGCTTGCTTTTGTACCCTTGAACTAAGAATGGCTTTTACATTTTTAAATACTATAAAACTTTATTTTACAATGTAAAAAATCATTAGTGTCAGTGGGCTGGATGTAGATCCAATTTGGTCAGAGGGCCTTAATTTGTCAACCCTGCCTTAGTCAAGAGCAAGTGCTTGGGCTGAGCTTTAACCCTAGCCAAGGCTTGCCTGAGACAATAACAGGATCACTACAATTTAGTACTGAAAGAGAATTTTGACTCCCCTTATTTTATTGGTGGGGAAATTAAGGCCCAGAAAGGGAAAAAGATTTTACCAAGGTCACTCTAAGTTCCTGACTCCCAGCTTAGTACTCTTTCCAGTGGGACCCTACAGGAAGGGATAAGGGGAAGGTGACCAGTCGGAGGCAACATCTGGAATACCAGCTGTCGCCAGCTCCTCTCCAGCTAGTTCTCAGTGCCTGCCTAGGGGCCATCTGGCCATATCGGGAACAAGAACATCCCTCAATAGCAGCTGGTCATAATCCCCTCAGAGAGAACAGAATATACTCATCTAGATTCTGGTGTTACCTAAGTTTAGGTGCTGCTGCAAGAAGGGCAAGTGGACCAGGGGTCCAGGAAGTAAGCCCTAGTCAGATGATCCTGCCTTACCTTATTGCTGCACAGACAGAGCCTACAGGGAGTCTCGGGCATCATTACAAGTGCCAATCAAAGAAAGCCCAGTACTGTCACCTGCCCCAAGCTCTGAACCCAGGCGGTGCTCAGGCTCCTGGGGAACAAAGCTCATCATAAAGTCGTCAAGAAACTTAAGCCATACAATATCAGAACTAAACGATCTCATAGATTATACAATGTTAGAGAGGAAAGGGATCATCTGATTTTACAAATGGGGAAATTGAGACCCCAAATTGGGGCATGATTTGCCCAAGATCACATAGTGAATTAGTGGTGCAACCAGGACTCTGATTCCTCATAATTTCTCAATGCCACAGTTTTCTCTTCGGGGCCAAAGGAATATCAATACCTTTACCTGCTTAGCTGGAAGGTAGGAGAAGTGACAAGGACTGAAGAAAGGGGGCAAGAGTTCCAAGAGGCTCTAACAACCCTACCACCACCAGGGCACTTCCATGTTTGAATGGAATTTATCACTTCCTTGGCCTGCTCCCTACTTGTCTCTATCCCCCCAGCCAGAGCTGCCTTATAAACTGATGGTAAAACCTTCCCTGGTGGGGGTTTGCCAACCAGGGGAATGGAGGGCACTGAGTCTGTAGATCACGCACTTCCCCCAGCTAGCAAACTCTTCCCTTGCACCATTGACCTGAGGGCTTTCTGAGGAAAAAAGAACCTTTGGAGGAAGCTGGCAGCAGCCTCAGTACTTTACACATCATTAGGCCCAATTTCTCCCCAGGCTGAGGTTTGCAGAGACCTGTCAGCCTAGCTGCCCTTCTCTAAAAGAATTAAATGAGTGATGGGAGAATGTATCTCCCCTTAGAGATTAAAAAAAAATTTACACATTTCCTTAAATCTTCTTCATAAGTTCTCCATATTTTGAGGGGCAGTGATGGCTAGTAGTAGAAAGAACACTGTATTTGGATTCGGGAGAGACCTGGGTGAGAGTTATGGCTCTGCCTCTAAGCTGTGGGATTTTGTGCAAATCTCTTCATTTCTCTGAACCTGGTTTGTAAATTGAAGATAATAATAGTTCACATATAAATGCCCTTAAATCAGTCTCCAGGGCTTCTCACACAAGTCTTCCTTTGACTCAAGTCTTGCCCCTGACAACATCAGAATTTTGCTCCTGTGTTTCCCCAGTAAAAGGAAAAGGGGGCCCTCAGCTCTCAGTAGGGACTAAGCTAGTGAACCATCCAATACTGGGCAGGTTTTATTTAAGCCAACAAGAAAACACAAAAGACTTGAATTATAAACAGTTAAACTATAAACAACTCTGCCTCCCTCTCCAGTGAGTTCTAGCTCTATCACTCCTCCCCTACTGCCCTATAGAATCCTCTATATTTATAGGACAATTCTGTGGTTGAGGTCCCTCATCCCCAACACTCAAGTTTGCTAGTGGTCAAACGACCCAACAGTCTGGTGATGAACTCCACAATTCCCCAAAGACATCCCCCCCATAATCATCTAGACATACATAATGTTACCCTAGGGCTGAGGCTTCCCAGAAAGAGAGAGAAAAAGATTTAAGACTGACCCCACTTTACTTGGATCTGTATAGCCAGTCAGCCAACAACCATACATTAATTATCCTGAATTTAAATATGACCTCAGACACTAACTTGGGCAAGTCACTTTACCCATGTCTGCTTTAATGTCCTTATCTGTAAAATGGAGTTGATAACAGCATCTGCCTCCCAGGGTTGTGAGGTTCAAATGAGATTATTGTAAAACAGCACAGTGCCTGGCACATAGCTATATAAATATTAGCTATTATTATGATAATGATTAAGTACCTACTGTGTGCCCAGTTCTACTGAAGGGCAAAGTCCAGGTTTGCTCATTTACATTGTGGCCCTATCTATTGCTACTGCTCAACTCCAGGTCTTGCTTGATCCTGGAGCTCAGCCTCTCAAGGAGCTCTTCCTTTATGTCCTTGAGGCTTGTTCCTGTACCTCCTCCCCTAGTCCAGGTACTCCTCAAAACCCCACCACTGCCTCTAACCACCCAGACAATATTGGTCCTGGAAGGGCTATGGAGCAGAGGAAGAATCCCTCTAGGAAACCTCAGTCCATCAGGCTCCACAGAATGAAAGATCCCCGAGGGCAAGGATCATGTTCTTGCCCTTCTTTTTGTCCCTATCACTTAGTACGGTGCCTGGGACATAAGTGAAGAATAAATTATTTTTACTAATAACTGTCTTCTTCCTGGCCATCTGATCTCCAGTTCTCTCTGTCTCTTTTTCTTAATTTCCAGTCTTCCTTTAAAAGGTCAAGTACAAAGGCAGAGCTCAAGTGTAGGAAAAAGTCAAATTTGGTGTTAAATAGTGGTCAGGAAAGGTGAGTCCACACCTTCTGAGATTTATTAATGCAACAGCAAAAGCTCCATCCTATTTACCTTATTAAGAAGGAATTAACCTCTTAGACTGGCCTTATCTCTCTCCACACAAAGGATTCTTAGTCTATAACCTCTTTTTAAAATTGTAGTAATTGTTTTTCAATAGAATACATTTCCTTTCCAATCCTATTTATTTTATGCATTTAGAAACATTCTGGGAAGAGGGTCATGGGCTTCACCAGACCACCCAAAGTTTCCGTAACATAAAAAAGACTAAGAAACTACATGTTTCTATAGTGACTGAAGTTGTAAATGACCTTCTGAGAAAAATAGTACAAGAATACCCTCATTTTACAGCTAAGGAAGAAAGGACTTTCCTCTGTCCAGAATCACCTGACTCATACTTTTACTCTTGCCCTCCTCACCAGCTTACTGGATGCATCAAATGAGATGCTGGATGGAAAGGCCACTAAGCTTTTTCAAGAAGCTTAGGGGAAGGAAGCAAGCAAGACAATTATCTGAGTCAATGGCTCTTCTTTCTGACTTTCTATGTTGAACTCATAATAGACATTTAGAAAAGTTGAAGCTTTTAGAACTGTTTTAAAACTAGGGGAGGAAAGAAGGGGAAAGATCTTAGAGACCATATATTCCAATCCCATCTCATTTTACAAAGGAGTAAACTGAGGCTGAGGGAAAGGGATTTGCCCAAGGTCACACAGTTAATCAATAAACATTTAAGTTAACTTGAATTATTGGTCATTCCAAGGAGCTATTTGGTTTATTCCATGCAGATAGCCTAAAGAACTCACATCCCATTCAAACTGCTCTCTTATTTATGCCAAGAAGTTTTAAGAGGCTCAAGAATGAGAAAGGGAGAGGAAAGGGATAGAGAAAAATTGACATTTCCATTTCCTATCAACATGCTAGTTTGCCCAAAAACTGATGTTCTCTGTCTGCCTGACCTAGAACAGTGGTCCTCAGATTCTTCTCTCTCATTTTCCCTATGGCTCATTCCAAGACAATCTCTCCTTTCCTTGGTGTCTCATCCCCACCAAACCAAACAGAAGCAGAACAGGTCATCTTGGTGGGGTCAAGACCACTCTTTGGAGTCCTGCAGCTTCCATGACCCCATTAGTATTACAATTAATATTAGATTAGAAGAAAGGGAGGTCAAATTGGCTAGGAGACCAGCTAATTCTAGATACTCCATAATTTGCCAGCAATGCCACTGCCAACCATTCATAGCTCCAGTCTCTGAAACTTTTCTCTCCCATTTGCCTTTTTCTCTTTTAAGTCCCAGTGGTCAATTTCAGCAGAACTCTTCTAGGATTTCTGGGTACTTTTTTTGGACATCTTCCCCCAACTTAATGGTTGTGCTTCTTGTGGTGGAAAGAACATTATGCCAAGAGTCAGGAGATTTGAGTTCTAGCCCCAGCAGAGCTCCTAACTTTCTCTATGGCCTTGGACAAGTCACTTCCTCTCTCTAGGCCTCAGATGCCCCATCCTTGAAACAGATGGATTAGACTAAGAGCTCACCTAGTTCTGACTTTCTCCAATTCCAGATCCACATTCTCAGTTCAATTCAATACTCAGTGAAGCCTCTAGTGGTCTACACTTGGCCATTTGTTTTTTAACATCTTTTTTATCAGTGTTTTGGATCCAGGGGCATACTTATCAGATTTACAGGTGACATAAAGTGAGGAAGGGTATCTAACACTTTGGATGACCATCAGGATCTGTTATGGGAATCTGAAGATCTTCCCTGCCCCTAGGCCCTTTGCTAAAGTGTCTACGTGACTGAGGACCCTTGGATATTTGAAAGTATACTCTGTTCCCTAATAGGCTGAATGTGGTCACGTGGAGCCTGTGGTGCC
>JAQQSU010003818.1:0-14256 GCA_028627135.1 Pseudochirops cupreus | reverse complement strand
GCAGGCCATGGGCGGGAAGCTGCAATGCTGAGGCGGGTGCAAAACCTCTACCTTTCGCTTTTCTGCTCTGGAGGCCTTCAGCTGGACTGCTTATCTACCCCTTTCACAATTCCCACTTGCAGCTGCTGCTAATCTGCTCACCTGAGAGGCTCCTCCACTCCTCCCGTCCAGCCACCCCTGGGGCACAGCCGAGGCTTCAGGCCAGGCTGGTTTCGGTTCGCAGTGCTGATATGGTTCCTCGTAGCCAAGCTGACTTTAGTGGGAAGTATCTTTGTGTATGTTTTGGAGTTCTAGGATTGGTTTAGAGTCCTGTTTTATGGGTATTTTGGGGTGGCTATGTGAGAGCTGTGATATGTTGCTGCTGCTATGCCGCCATCTTGGCTCCGTCCCCCCGGGAATATACTTTTTAAATTTTCTTTTCAATCCTTAGTATGCCTTTTTTTTAGGAGGCCTACTAAAACCCTCATTTCTACGACAGTTTATAGCTAAGTTAACATAAAAGTGGGATGGATTTTGCTGTTTTGATCCAAATGTATGCTCATTTCACAACCTAAGCAAGAGTTGAGCAGTGTCTGAACTCATTATAAGTAAAAGATCCAATTTCTGAAGTATCTCTTTTTTCCAAAATGAATACAATCAGAGTATAAACAAGCTTTGTGGAACAAGGATATATGTTTACTATTAGGAACTTCTGCATACTAGCTTCCTAGAAATGCAAGCTACTACACTAATTCTAACAATGATAAAGTTATTAATACTCATTCTACTTCTGTTCAAATTGCACCCCTTTTTATTGTATCAGACAGCAAAAATTTAGTGTATATATGCCAACATAGTGATACTGCTAAGCTTAAAGACACACACAGAATACAAAATTTTCTTGAAAAAATTACAAACCCAGCGTGGCTAGGTGGCGCAGTGAATAATGTACTGGCCCTGGAGTCAGGAAGACCTGAGTTCAAAGCCGGCCTCAGACACTTAACACTAGCCATGTGACCTTGGGCAAGTCACTTAACCGCAATTGCCCTGCCTTCCCCCTCCAAAAAGCCAAAAAAAAATTTATAAATTACAATATCCTATGGAAAAGACGTCACAGCTTATACATATGTATAACATAGGAAAGACGTCACAACTTATACGTATGTAACTCATAGTGGACCTCATTCTTTGTTTCTGAACCTCCACAGTTCCATAGGAACAAGCTACACAGATACTTAAAAATTGCCCTCTACTTGTCCTTATTACCCCTTCAATACTCATTGTTGCTTGCAGGGGATGGATGTAATTTATTATCCTCCCTGTGATAAAGTTCCTTCAAAAACAGAAAAAAGGGTGAAACAGGGTGGAACACCCTATAATAGACCAAATGTGGAAAGACCTGGCCAGAAACACCTGGAAGGGGCTTGGAATAATAATTACTTGGGGAAAAGTTTGTTTGTATTTCCCCAGGTGATTGGGTAGCTTCAATCTGGATTCCACAACGCTGTGTCTGAGTGTTCACAGAGCCTTCAGAGAATGCATCTGTCACAACAAACACACTGCCAATGTCCTTCCAGAAAGAAAAGACACCCCCACAACAGAATGACCCACTTGAGAGTGAAGAGCTGCATAGTCCTGTTAACATCACTCACTCTGAATGAGCCAACACTAAGATAAGCACAGCAGAGGGTGATCAAGAACAACGAGCACAATGGGACTTATGAAAAGCTGTTGCAGCCACTGACAGTTATAAACAATCATCAAGGACATACACATACGAACAATACCATTTTGGCCCATTTGGCTGTCTTTTCTGTCAATTTGCTTACCTCACCACAGAGAACATTATGGAATGTCACTTGTGTTCTATGTCAACTTGCACAATGTATGAACCACACTATTGTTGGGAATAAGATTGTAATTCAAACTCCTTTTATCCTTCAAGTAGTGTTGGGTGGTTTGGTAGTCCTTATGATTGAATGCTTATGCTATTAGCAAGAAGGGGACAGTGAAAGAAGTGTAATTTGTATATTGCTTGCACCTACTATTATATCTTCTGCAGTTCTTGCAATATCCATGATCTCTCTGCAAATAAGAGACCAAGACCACTGGATTTGTACATGGTTATATATGTCACTTTCACCTGATTACTTTGAGTCTCTTTGCACTTTGCATTGTTCCCTATGTTGCCAGTGTTGGACTCACGCTCTGCGTGGTCACCACTGACCTGCACTGCCCACGCTTGCAACAGAAAAAAGGGGGATATGTTGAGGACCACAGGCCAGTGAGATTCTGACCCTGATGGCTGAATAAGCCTCCTCAGGTGAAGGGCTTGCTGCCAGGCTTGGATCGGTTGCTCATCCCCCCAGAGAACAGTTCAAGCACACAAGTGTGAGGATTGGATCCTGGAGATAAAGCATGGTGTTTTCACCCCCTGCATGGGAACACTGAAGTGCTCAATGTCCACAGGGGAAAGCCATTAGGAAGGGTTCTATAAAAGGCTTGCACTTAAGACAACAAAGGAGACTCTATTTTCCACCACTCTTTGAGTCCCCATCTCTCTTTTAACTCACCCTCTCTCACAACCTCTGGGTAGACAACTCTCTCAGCCCTTCTGGGTGATAGCAGGGCTCCCCACATTCTCTCAGCTCTGCCACAGAAGGCAGGGTTCCCTCACTTGGCCTACCACAGTTTCAATTCCCAAAACTTCACTGTTTTATGCCTTGATTCATTGGACCTACTCCACGCTGGGTCTCCTTCTAGAAAGTCTACTGCAAGAGGAAGACACCATAGACAAAAGTGGGTGGAAGGGAAGAGAATCAAATGGAAAGATTCATCTCAATGACTGGGTTCTTCTATAGCTGGCTCTCTTCTTGAGTCTTCTGGGCTTTCTCTTATACTCATTCACTTCAATCCCTAAAGAGTATGTCCCACTTTTTAAAAGATCCACCAAGTACACAAGCACTGATTTAATCAATTTTGATCGGAAAATATCTTCCCATTTCATAAAGGGGTAACAAAGTATATGCCTTTTTTAATACTTCATTTAAGATCCTAACACCTTGCTATCTCTCTTACCTATCCCAATATCTTTTCTAATTTCATTAACAGGACTGTGCTTGATGGTGAATCAATCAGAGGCCTCTTGATCAACTGTTCTCATAAAAATGATCTATTCTTGATGTAACCATGTAAATTGCTTGTTGGATTGCACTAGAATGAGGGAGTGAAGCAGGTTGAAATAAAGTGGAAACAGTGGGAATGGAGAATAAAAGACTAACCAGAAAAACAAAGTAACTAACAATTCAAATCTGGAAACATTGGCTGTGAAATTCAATGACTCATCTTTTATTTTTTAATTCTATGTTTTGATATCTTGTAGAACTAATTTTTTAAAATATAAATGTAGAAAAATTACAAAAAGAAATGATAAAAAACTAAAAATAAAACTTTACAACATAAATATACAAAATGCCTTGAATACATTATAACCTTAATGATCTCTTCCTTTATAATACATATGAAAACACATACACATACATATATAATGTACACATATATCTCTGAAACCACCTGAACTTTAGGGCTTCTTGCCCTTTAGAAAGTCACAGTGAACAGTGACTAATTCTAAGTTGACCCTCTGTATATTTGTCACATGATGAACAAAATATGTTTCTTTACTATGGGACACTTTATATGAATGAATGAAAGAATGAATTATAAAAGTATTTATTAGTTTACTATATTGAGCACTGGGGATCCATGCACAAGAAAGCAAGAAAGACCTTGCCCTCAAATTACTTATATTAAAATGGGGGAAGATGAAAAAGAAGATGAAAAATAAAAGGAGGCTTGATCAGGGCCAAGGGTGGGACACAGGGACTCTGCCCTCATTGGCATAGTTTGGAAATGATGTTGAGGAGGTGGAGATGAAAGCTCATGTATTAGAGTCCAGGGTGGTTCCAGAGGAAGAGTGTAAGGTTAATATTCTTTAAAGCTACTAGATTGATTGATGCTTTCTATCATCTATGAAGTACATTCTCTCTTTCCTCTAATTCTTACAGAATATAAAGCATGACCTTTCTATTTTCCTTTTCATGAATATATTATATCTATCTTTTTCACTTCTTTTCAAGCTATTTTTCTGCCATTAAATGTTATTTTATTTTATTTTGACACTTCAAAATAGCTGTAATTGAATTGATGTAGGTGTTCCTTCTACTGACACAATTGTCTCCTCGAGGGCAGGTAATAGTACATTTTTGTCTTAATATCTCTATCTCTTTGAATATCTCTATTTCTGTCTCTATCTCTGTCTCTACCTCTATCTCTATCTCTATCTCTACCTCTTTGAATAGGGCCTGGTACTTATTAGATTCTTTATAAATGCTTGTAGGGTTGATTGACATTGAATGAGTTGACTATGGCTGAAAATTCATGATCTCTAGCTAGCTTTCTAAAGATAGATCTCTCTGAAATTAGCTGGGCTGGTCTTTGGATAATGGGTTCAGTCCATTGCTGAGATGTTTCTGAAAGCCTTTCTGGCTGGCTAAGAGTTACCACCAGTTTGCACTGTACTGTCATAACCTCAAGAATCCAGTGACAACTCAATACCACAATATGGCTTCAGAATAAGACTTTAGTAGAGTACGATTATGCATACAATTAAGTCAGTCTGGTCCCTGGAGTCTCTTTTAAAAGCTTTCTGAAATATACCTGAATGAAGTAAATGAAGTCATCTGATTTCAGAGCAACCACTAATTATACCAGGTCAGTGAAAGTCACTGCAGTATTAACAACCTGAAATGAATGAAATAATAGCATTAACTAAAACATTTCTTTGGTGTTTTGGATTCCTTAACTGTTAACAATATAGTTTGTTTTTAATGTTAATTTTAGCTGTCACGTTAGTTTTATTCTATTTTATTAATTTAATTAATTCTCTCAATCTATCATGGCAGATATAATTACAGGAGATATGAAACATTTTAACAAAAGATTGTGTTTATAAAATTGCACTGCAACTGGTATTTTAGCAAACTATTTTGTTAAGTCTTTAGTGAATAAATGTTTTTCATTTAATTTGTGGGTTTTTAACCTGGGGTGCATGAATTTTTCTTTTTAGTTTATTATTTTTATTTTTCAGGTAGCAAGTATTTTTGCCTATTGCTCCTACTACCTTACACCATTAAACAAATTTTAATTGAAAAACAAATGGACATATACCTACACAGATTGAGAAAAGATTACAAAAAAATTAGAGTAATTCAAGAAAATCAAGAAAATAATGAAAAGAAAGTCAATGGGGCGGCTAAGTGGTACAGTGAATAGAGCACTAGCCCTGGAGTCAGGAGGACCTGAGTTCAAATGTGACCTCAGGCATTTAACACTTATTAGCCATGTGACCTTGGACAAGTCACTTAACCTTAACTGCCCTGCCTTCCCCCCTCAAAAAAGCATTAAAAAAAAAGAAAGAAATTCAACCAACTGAAAATAGAGAATCAGAAACTTAAAGAAAAAAATAATTCCTTGAAAACTACAATTGGGCAAGATGAAGCTAATGATGTTATAAGACACCAAGAAATGAAAAACCAAAATCAAAATAATGAAAAGATAGAAGAGAACGTGAAACACCAGAAAAAGAACTCACCTGGAGAAGAGATCAAGGAAAGACAATGCACAAATAATCTGGTTACCTGCAAGTTAAGATAAAAAAAAGAATCTTGATACCATATTACAAGAAATTATTAAATTGCCCTGAAGTTCTAGAAAAAGATAAAGCAGAAAGAGAAAAAAAAATCCACTGATAACCACATGAAAGAGATGCCAGGAGGAAAACTTAGAGGAATATTATAGCCAAGTTTCAAAACTCTCAGACAAGGAGAAAATATTGGCCACACAAGAAAAAAAAATTAAATAATGCAGAGCTAGAATCAGGATTATACAAGAACTAGCAGCTACTACACTGAAGGACTGTAGACCTTAGAATAGTATATTTCACAGGTCAAAGGTGCTGGGATTCCACTCAAGGGTAATTTACTCAGCAAAGTTAAGCATAATCCTGAATGGAAAAAAAAAAAGAACATTTAACAAACTGAAAGACTTTCAGGTATTTGTGACAAAAAGAGCAAAACTTTATGGAAAATTTGACATATAAGATGTAGGAGAGAGATAAGGTACACATTAAAGATCAATTATTAGGCATTCAGTAAGGTCAAACTGTTTACTTCTCATATGTGAAAATATTATCTCTTCTGACTGTCAGCATCATTTGGGTGTTTGAAAGAAGAGCTTGGGCTAAGCCATGTATGATGGGGCAAGTCTAAAAAATAAAACTGCATAAGAAAGGATAAAAAGAAGTGATTATCTTCAAAAAATGAGGCATGAAAGGAAGAACTGATATAGAAGAAGCAGGTGGGAAGGAGAGCTGGTGCTCTGGAAACATACCCTCCTGGGAAATGGGTTAAAGAGGGAACAACATATACATCTAGAAAGGTATAAAAGTCTCTTAAACTTAGTAAAAATAAAATGAGAGTGAAAGGATAGGATAAGGGAGGGACTTTTAGAAGGGTGTGTAGATTAAAAATTAGAAGGGGGAGGGGATAAGGGAGAAAGTCTTAGAAAGATAAGTAGATTAAGGTGGGGGGAGGATAGGGGAGGTACTCTTAGAGGGGTGAGTAGATTAGAGAATAGGACTGCAAGGTAGTGGATAGAAGTAAAATAAACAAGTAAGGAAGGATAAGGTAAATAGGACCAGAAAGATAGAAAGGAGAAACAGGATGGAGGGAAATACATAACAAGCAATTATAACTTAGAATGTAAACAGGATGAATTTATCCATAAAATGGAAGCAAACAGCAGAATAGATTAAAAAACTGAATGCAATAATATGTTGCTTTCAGAAAACACAATAAAAAAGAGATACACATGGAGATAAAATAAAGGACTGCAACAAAATTTATTATGTTTGTAAAGCAGAGGTAGTAATCATGATCTCAAGGTTAAACTTAAAATAGATTTAATTAAAAGAGAAAAATAGGGAAACTACACTATGTATCACCAATATTATTCCATATTGATTTAGACCATTTAAAATAACTAGATAGTATAAAATACCTGATACTATACATACCAAAACAGATACAGGAACTACATGAACATAAACATAAAGCACTCTATACAAATAAAGTCATTTAAATAGCTGGAGAAATATTCATTGTTCACGGGAACATAAGCCAATATAATAAGAAATGATAATTCTACTATTGTGCTGTAAGAAATGAGGAGCAGATGGACTTCATAATAACCTGGAAAGACTTATATAAACTGATGCTGAATGAGGAGAGCAGAACCAGGAGAACTTTGTACACAATTACAGACATATCATATCTGTGACAACAAGGCTTGACCTCATTCCCACCTAATACCAGTTGCAAAATGAACACACATAAAGAATAGCAAAGAAGCACATTTATCCAAATAGTAGCAAAACAGATATCTGTAATGGTAATTAATTTAAATTTGAAGACCCCTTTTTGTTATGGCAAGTAAGCAGGTACTTAGCCCTTATTAACTAGTCAAACCTCTGTGAGAGAAACAAAAAGAGAGAGAAAGAGAGAGAGAGAGAGTTTCTCTCAGCAGCATCTGGTGGAGGGTTTGTGTATTTTCTAATGATTGTATTTAGTGATTAATGATACTTAGCAACTGACTGCTAAATAAGTGACTGATTAAGTTAGCCTAGTTGCCCCATGAGTGGAAGACTGACTTGTATTCTGAAATGATCGAATGACTAAGTAAGGAGGCAAACCTCCTTAGGGATACCAGATGATTGTTCTTTTGTTCTTTGTTCTAAATACTGTGACCATTTTGGTGAAAACTATGTGGTCATTTTAATGATAAGCTGTTGTGAACACTATATTGTGATTTGTTGTGAATGTTTTCCTTTGATTTGTTCTTGAATAAATAGAGTGTTCACTATACTATGTAATCAAAACCTTAAAAGCTGTTCACAGGAACGTTCTTTTGGGAAGCTGCTCGTGCATGGAATTACAATATCAGAGAAGGCATACTCAGGAGACTATATGACAAACAATACAGAGTGAAGGAGCTCTCCCTAAAAGGAGCAAGATAATTCAGCTCAATCAAGAGAGAGTACACTGGATCTCACCCAAGGGAAATACTCCTCAGTCTCCAGAGTATCAAGCTGGGAATAGGGGCATGATGAAAACTGCAATTCTTCTTAGGTCCTCCCAGAGTCTTTTCTTTCAGCAACCTGAAGTGGGGTTGGTCTCTTTCATTTCCTCTCTGAAATCTAGAAGCCAAGAGTGCCTTAAAATCAATGATTGAAGAGTCAAGAAGGTTCAAAGCTTGATGACTCTTCAAGGGGGACTAGAAGGGGACAACTGGTGAAAACTTGAGCTCTCTTACTTCTCACCAATTCCACCCTACCACCTACACAGAACAAGGCATTTATCTCTACCAATAAGGAGAGTCCCATACCAGTGGGTTTTGGGACAGGGGTTACACAAAGAAAGACGAAGCACAGTCCTTTCTCTTAAAGAGACACAGTCTAACCGGGGAGACAACATTCAAATAACTATGTACAAACAAAATGTATACGAGAGAGGGAGAATCTGAGAAGGGAGGCACTAAGATTAAAGAGGACTGGGAAAGGCTTCTTTTTTCCTCAAAAAATATAATCATTTATTTTATTAGTCAACATATTTCCTAAATATAATATTAATTTTTTCTTTATGTTATGATATATGTTCTCTGAATGGAAATATAATCTGTATTATAACTATAATTAAAATGTTTTTTATAGATAGTACTTAATTCAAAATTCACAAAAATATCATCCCTGTTTAAAGATTACATATATTTTAATATCTTAAATGATAAGATTCTCTTGGAATCACTATTATTAATTCTGCTTTCTTATACTTCACAGTGATGCAATTTCATCACTTATTGGAGGTTTAACTTCAACTTTTCTGCTTTGCTATATTTTAAAAATAGCTTTAGGATTTACAGCTCTAGACCCTCATGCATCCTATTCATGGGGAGGAAGAAGCAATTCTACTATTCCTTACCACTGGTTCCTTGTCACAAAAAAAGCATTGCTATCACCAAAGGTCAGTGTCACCTTGCCACGCACTGAACATGGGTCTGCACTTGTAGGTTACTGAGTACATAAATTAAGAATATTTTAACTTGGTCTACAACCTTTTCACGTTTTATGAGGTAGAATATAGATACAAATGGATAGAGACTAGTGGAGATGCTGCCAGTGTACAGACTGATTTGTGCTCAGCTAGAGGGTCATTTCCCTCAGAAATCAACATTTGAAAGATCTAATTGTCTTGCCGCAGAGAGGCTGAATGGGGCTCCCGTGGCACTTCATGTGTTTCAGAGGACTTTCACCAGTAGAAGTGAAGTAAAGGCTCTAGAATTTCACTATCTGTTCATGGCTCACACAGATGGTCTCTTGTAAGACAATCCAGGTCACACATTCCAAGACAGGAAGACTGGTCAGTGAGCCAGTATAAATATAAAATTCCAGTGACTCAGGGACTAAACAAACCAGGTTAAAGTCAGTGAAGACTGCATCTTCACCCTTTGTTAGAATTTTATTCAGAACGTCAATGATTTTCTGAAGTCTTGGTTTAGTACTTCCCACCTCTAAAAATATCCTATAGTCAGTCCATCATCCTTGGTCACAGCAACCTTGAAACTCTCATATTTTGTATTCCAAAGAACAAAGTGAAGCTCAGCTGCATATTGCTTTCCATCCACAGTGTGCTCAGAGCCCTGGCTCCTATTGGAGCCCCCGTGAAAATGAAATTGGGTAAACTAGTAGTTTCCAATCAGGGGTCTTCCAGTTAGCACTGATCTATCAGTGTAATCATTAAACTCAATGTTGAAAGAGTGATCATTGTTGATGATCCTCTTAGCAGTAGAAGAGTCATAGGGGAACTACAAAGATTTCAGAGTACTGTCATAGTGCATTTTAGAGAAGTCAGTTTCCACAGGACGTTATTATTTTCCATGGGCAATAGGAAAAACCTTATGCCAGCTTTCTGGCCCATTCTGGCCCATTTGAGCCAAGCCTGTAAGCTGTTCATTATAATTAGCTCTTGGGCTGTACCTCTGCACTGGTTATACCCAGCCTGTTGGGAAAGGCTTCTTGGAGAAGGTGAAATTTTAGCTGAGACTTGAAGGAAGCCAGGGGCATAATTTGAGGAGTGAGAGAATTCCAGACATGGAGGATAGTCTAGTGAAAATTCCCAGAACTGAGAGATGGAATGTCTTGTCTTGTTCAGAGAATAGCAAAGAATCCAAGGTTGGTTCTGTTGTTTTTATTATTTTCATCAAGTATTATTGAAAATTTTCTATTTCATTAAAAATAATTTTTTTCCCACTTAGGATTATACTTAGTAGTAAAGGATAGGTTGTTTCTGTTCGTAAGCCTTTATTTCTTGCCCTTTGGTATTTAATACTCTTACCTCTCCCTCTCTTCCATCATGGCAGTTGCCAAGTCTTGTGGCTCCTTGGTATTTGAATTCCTTCTTTTTGACTCTTCGTAATGTATTTTTCTTTGATCTGAGAGCTCTGGGTTTTATCTATGATATCCCTGCAAATTTTATTTTAGGGTTTCTTTCTGGAGGTAATTAGTAGAATCTTTCACTTTGCCCTCTAATTCTCAAATTTTCATTTTTTTCCTCCAATTTTTTTTTTGATATTTCTTGTTGTATTGTTGAGTTACTATTTTTTTGTCTAACCCATTCTAATTTGGGGGGCATTTACTTCTTGAGTTATGTTTTTTACTTTCTATTTTAAGGTATAAATTTTCCTCACCATTTTTTCATACCTCACATTTTCATTCTTTATTTCTCGTTTAGTTTTCTTCAGATCCTCCTGCAGTCCCTATGTCCAGGCGTCTTTTCTAATCTGAGGCATTACTTTGATTTGCTGTAGGGTCACTATCCTCTTCAGGGTTCATCTCCAGGGAATTGCTGAAATAAAATATTTTCTTATGGTGTTCATACTTTTTCTTGTTTTGTCCAATGGGGGAAAGGGAGGGGTAGCTATTGGTTCAGATTCCACAACTGAATGGTGTGGGCAGGACCTGCCAAGTATGGTGTAAGAGTATGGTGAACTGGAGTATGGTGAACTTGAGTATGGTGAACCAGACTAGGCACTTCCTTCAAGGGACTCAATGGCTATTCAGGTGTTTACCGCTGGCTGGAGGTTCTCTCTGTGACCACTAGTTGCTGCAGTCTCTACTTGGGGTCACTTATCCTACTGCTAGGCTCAGAAATTATTCTCATTCTGTGCTCTCACAGGTTTGAGTGACAGTTCAGTCTGGATTTTAACTAGGGCCTATCTCTAAGATTTGACATGGGCCACTAATGCTTCTATATCCTCTGTAGAATGGCTTAAGACACCTCTTTTTTCTAGTCAAGGGATGTATTCAGTTGCTGTTGGAACTAGGCTAGCTTTAGGGCTCTGTTTGCAGCACTGCAGTACTAGACCCAAGGAAAATATCCTGAGGCTGCTCTCTCATGCTCAGGCAAATAATTATTTTTTTTTTTATCAATCGATTTATTTATTTACTTTCGGTTTACAAGATTCAGTTCCACAGTCCCTTGAGTTTCAAATTTTCTTCCTCCTTCTTTCCCGCCCCCCTTGGCAGCATACAATCAAGTACAGGATCTGCAAATACTTTCACATTGGACATTAGTCTGGTTGTATGGAAGGGTTGTAACCAATGGAGTGAACAATGGGAAAAAAGAAAGAAAACCAAACATGGAAAAGAACACTAGCATGTAGATTGCTAAAGTCTCCATTTAAACTCTGTTCTTTTTAGATCTTTCTCTGAATGTAGATATCTCCTTCCATCCTGAGACTTGTAGAGTTGTCTTATAACTATGCGTTGCTGAGAAGAGTCGTTTTTCAAAGTTGGTCATCACATATATGATGTGTCTGTGATTGTGTACAAATTTTTCCTGGTTCTGCTCTTCTCACTTAGCATCAGTTTGTATAAGTCAGGCAAATAATTATTAAGTTTGAAGAAGGTTAAGGCTAGGTTTCATGCTGCCTGGCTTGCACACTGAGTGCTGCCTCAGATCATCCCAAAGTCACTCTCCTTCAGCTCCCTCCTCAGTGAAGATTCAGGTTGGACTTGACCTAGGTGCTCATCAGGGAGTTCTGGAACTGTCCCAGAGTTTCAGGACCACTGACCATGTAACAACCCTCTGCATTTCACTTTCAACCTGCCACAGGAGATTTGTGTATTTCAGAATGACTGCAGGACTCTGGGGGTGCATGTGTGGATTCCTAGATTAGGAGGAGGGAAATCTATATATGATTTTTAAAAATTGCTTAGTAGAGTAGTGCCCTAAACCCTCTAGGGTATGGTTTTTTTGGGGGGGGAGGAACTTGGGATCCTCTTCATCATCTTTTGGAGGAGGTAAGGTAGCACAATTGGGATTAAGTGACTTGCCCAAGGTCACATGGCTAGGTTTTGTGTTAAGTGTCTGAGGCCAGATTTGAACTCAGGTCCTCCTGACTTGAGGGCTGGTACTCTATTCACTATACCGCCTCCACTCCTGAATTTTTAAAAAGTATTTAGAGGGAAGCAGAGCCAAGATGTCAGAATAGAGAAGTACTCATCTAAGCTCTTCCAAATTCCTTTCCAAGCAATTCTAAAATAACACCTAAAATTGAATTTTGAAGTGGCAGTACCAACAAAAGGTGAGGTAAAAAATATTTCCAGCCTAAGAAAATTTAGGAGGTTGGCAGGAAAGGTGTGCCTCAGTGTGGTGGTAGTGGGCAACACTTGAACCTTATTCTCATTGGAATTGGTTTAAAAAGAGAATAATGAGAGAATGGTATTATTTTTATCAATAACCAATTAATAAAGTGGTTTTTCCTCTTTTTTTACTTCTGCATTCAAAGACTAGCCAAGTCCTTGCAGGTCATTTAGCCAGTCTCTGAAAGACAGAACCGTGAGATTGACTTCTTCAGTCTTGGGTGGGACCCATCCAACTAGGAGAGCTTATTTCTGATTAAAGTATAAAGATATCTAATCTAGGTGAATTCTAGTCCTAAAATACATTAGTTAGACCATTATGAAGGCATCTGAATCACTGTAATAAGATGCAAGTGTAAAAGATCTGACTATTCTGAAATCCTATTCCATAAAATATTGAAGAGGTTACCCATAAAGAGGGTTAGGGTCACTCAAGATCCCAAAATACCTACATGTTGGGTCCTGCCGAAAGAATTCAACTCAAGTCTTCTCAGCCCCCAAAAAAGTAAAGTTTATTTAAGGTTTGCCATATGGGGTAGACTCTTAAGGAGCCTAAGTTTCTGTGATGCTTGTATTGGGGAAGCAGGACAGAGTAAGTCTATGCTAGGTCATTCTATGGCACTCTCACACCACATGGAGGGAGTCTTATATACAGAGGAATCTAGGGGTGGTTTAGAGGAGGAGTTTGGGGAGGGTCTTCAGGAGGAGTCAATGAGGTCAGATTCCATTAAGGAGTTTGGGGAGGGTCTTCGAGAGGAGTTAATGAGGTCAATGCAAGGGTGGATTGATATTTTGATAGGCTCAAGGGTGAGAAGTAGGTGGATAATAGAGGGTTAAAGACTTGGGCAGAGCTACAACTTAAGGCCCATGACCTCAGGCAAATGCCTTCAGTGGGTAGATTCAAGGAGAACTCAAGGGGGCTCCCAGAGCCTGCACCTCATCATTATCACTAATCAAAATATATTCTGAAACTAAATCAGAATGTGGTATTTCCTAATACTGTTAATGTAAAATTCTTTGCATGCTTATATTGTGGAACTTGATAACACAAACACTGTTAGAAAAAATGACTTAAAATTTCGATACTGTTAGGTTAAAAATAACCAGCTGTTATGAGGTTGTCTAAAAGTTGAGGATTATAATAATGGCTTAAAAATTCCTTTGTTGATTTATCTGATAAGATATTTGAGACTTACTGTTTGGGCACAGTTATAATTTTCTATCAGTTCTGCTGGTAACATGGCATAAGATTCCAAAATCCTTAAACCTGAGAGCAGCAAGATTCAGAGATCTAAGAATTAGCTTTGGGGAGGCTAGGGGGCACAGTGAATAGAGCACCAGCTCTGGAGTCAGGAGGACCTGAGTTCAAATCTGGCCTCAGACACTTAACACTTACTGGCCATATGACCTTGGGCAAGTCACTTAACCCCAATTACCCTGCTCTCCACCCTGCAAAAAAAAAA
>JAQQSU010003817.1:0-14256 GCA_028627135.1 Pseudochirops cupreus | reverse complement strand
AAGGTGTTAACTTCTTCAGTCAGGGTGTTGAGTCTCTTTTCATGATTTTCTTGTATCATTCTCATTTCTCCTCCCAATTTTTCTCCCCTTCTTTCATTTGGTTTTCAAAATCCTTCTTCAGCTGATCTCTAGCTTTTAGGCAGTCTTCATGTTTCTTGGAAGCTTTTGGTGTGGGAGTTCTGACTGTGTTGTCTTCCTCCCATTCCCTGCTTTGATCCTTCTTGCTCCCAAAGAGGGATTCTAGAGTTTGGTTGCTATTCTTACTTTGCTTCTTTTGCCTGTTCATGGTAGTCATTCATTGATTTTTTTTAGCTCTGTGGAACTCTACTTCCAGAGGGGAAAGCTCTGTCCCAAATTGCTGGAGTTTTCCCAGCTACTGGAGCTTTTAGGAGGCTACTGCAGCCCCCACTAGCTTTGGCTCACTGAAAACGCGCCCCAGGACCACCACCGAAGACCACAATCCCGATCCAGGCTGCTCAATGCAAGAGCACTTGGCCTCTGAACAATTGCTTAGCCCCCCTGCAGTCTACAGGCCGGAGGCTCTGAAGCAGCAATGTGGAGGTGGCTGCAGGGCCACCACTTCTGTCGCTTCCTTGCCCTGGAGGCAGTTTGGCTGGACCCGCTTTTCTGTCCCAATTTTAGCCGAGTTCCAGTGACCTTTCACTTATTCCTCTTTTCTTCTGACTTGATAATTCTGGAAACTGCTGCAGCTGCTGCAGATCCACTCTCCTAAAGCTCAAGCTGCAGCTTGGCTCGGCTTGTCCAGCTGCCCCCAGGGCAAAGCCACGGTTTCAGTCTGGGCTGGTTTTGTCTCCCAGAGCTGAGATTGTCCTTACAGCTGAGCTGCCTTCAGCAGGAGGTATATCTGTGTGCCTTTTTGAGCTCTAGAATTTGTTTAGTGTCATATATTTTGGGTATTTGATTTGGCTGTGGGAGCTGCTGTATCTTGCTGCTCCTACGCCGCCGTCTTGGCTCCGCCTCTGCCTGTATATATTTTTCTAAATTTAACTTTTTTTACACTTTAAGTCACTCTTAGATGTATGAGGTTCATATGCTATTATTTATGTGGTTATTACTGAAATAACTATAGGTTTTGAAGTAACATAATGCTATAGGTGTTTCTTTGTAAAATCTAATAATAATGACTTCTTAGGAAATAATATCAGTTCAAGTTATTTTTGTTCATTGTGTGTTAAAGGCTGTAGTATAATTCAGAGCAGTAAATAAACATATGGAGCTCGAATAATAGAATAGTAGTATTTGAAGGGACCTTAATGATCATCTTTTCCCAATTCTTTTATTTTACAGGAGATTAGAACAAAGAGAAGTTATGTGACTTTCGTAAAACTCAACCTGTTAATAAAAGAGTTAGACCTAGGCATTGTCTGATCTTCTTTTCTGGGTGTTCTGACTAATAATTCAGTGCTGTTTCTGCCATAATGTGTTGCCTTTTGTGCCTAAGTGTATTTCTTTCCTTTTGGAAGTTGTGAGTCAAGCTGACCATGGCATGCTGAATAAAAAAAGCCTTTCCTATTCACCATAATCATCAAAAACCACAGTTCAGAAACATATTTAGTTACATTCTCATGACCTAGGAGTAGTTATGTACTTAACTTGAATTTTCAAATTTAGAGCTGAAAGAATAGGGTATTAATCTTCATAGTAAATAATTTTTAATTAGGTAAATATAAATGCTGTTTTAAAGGAGGCAACCATAGAATAAGGAAATGAATACTGAATTTGGGGAAAACAACAAGAACTAAACTGGGTTTAAGAACCACACTATCAGTAGAATTATATTATGTTGTTTTAAAGCCTCAGGCTCTTTATTTTAAAAATGGGTACAATAATGCTTTTTACTGTCTGTCTCACCTAGGTTTATAAGAAGATTAAAAACTACCTTGTATACCATAAAAGCCACTATACAAATACCAACTATTCTTGCTTTAATTGTTATATTTTTACAAAGGAAACTGGTACAATCGCAAATGATAAGAGAAGAAATGCCTGATGGATAGTCTGAAGGATAACTTCAAATAGAATAGTATTTCAATACTACTACTTAGAAATATCAGTAGACAAGACAAATCTGTCATGCAAAACTCCTCCACTTCCTGGTGGAGGAAGGAAGAAGCAAGCAAATATTTATTAAATTCTAATATGTTCCACGGACTGTGCTAAGTCCTAGGGATACAATGTATGCAAAAAGAAAGATAGCTCCTGCCTTCAATAAGCTTACATTTTAATCAGGAGAAGACAGTATATAAAAGGTCATGATTTGGAAGTCTGGAAAGTCAGGAACAAAGTTAGGAATGGAATGAAGGTTGGTTGACCTGGATCCCTCCACAGAAGGGGGTCTCCAGGAGGAATCCATCAGTGGGAAAATGGGGGCTAACCTGGCAGTGGAATATACCAGAGTAAGAAGGACACAGGAGTAGTCAGATGTAGCAGGTACTTTTTTGAGAAGGCCCCTGATTCTGAGGGAAGTTCCAGAATGCGATAGCAGGTAAGGCATGGTTTTGAGGTCTGGAATGTCAAGGGTACAGGTGGGAGGACAGAAAGGATTGCCAGCCTCCCCCCTGCCAAAAAAAACAGACTTAGGGTTAACCATGAACGCAAGAGGTAATATCTTCTGTAATAGCAAGAATACTAAGGAATACAAAAGCAAATCAAAGAATGAACTCTCACGTACGTAGAATGAAAATAGTTGTTAGTCTTGCCTAGATAATTTCAATCACACTGACAACAATTATTAATAGCTTCATATTTGAATAACATATTACAAATAAGAAGCAGTATGAGTGTTAAATAGAGAGCCAGCTTTGGAATTAAGAAGACTTGTGTGACAGTGTCAAAATTATTTAACCCTTCAAAATCTCAGATAGCTTTCTGAGATTTTAAGATATAGTTGAGTTGCCAAAGCAGAAAGTTCTGCACTTGGAACAAATCACAAGTTTAGAAAATAATAATATAATACAATATACAGTGTTGTGTGTATTACTTGGGAAAAGCACTAATATTGATGTTTTGATTTTGTGGCCGCCATGGTTATGTGAGCCATTAGAACCATGCAGAAAATCTGACCTTTATCAAATCACAAGGGCATGAACTGGTTCCCCCACCTTTAGCAAGTGATGAAATTCATCCATATACCTATGTTTAATTGCTTTACTTCGTTGTGTTTTTAATTGTGATTTTTAAGAATGGATATTATTCAAAGAAATGTGCAAAAGCTATAGTTTTTAAAGAGTACATTTCAGTGACTGTTGAAACTATTGCAGCATTTATTTATATGGGGAAGTCAAGAATTTAATGGTTCATTTAAGCCCACCATGAAAAAGCATAAGTTACAATGAAGTACAAAAGGAAGTGGAATAAATTACAATCATAAATTGTAATTTAATAAAAAAGTAATAATGAATGTTTAATGGCTGACATCTGTAAAATGAAGAGATTTGAATATATGGTATTTAAAGTCTCTGAAGATTTATGAGCTATATTTTATCTAATCAGTTTCAGTCTTTTCATTAAGAATACTTGGAAGTCCTCTATTTCATTAAAGATTCCTTTTGTTCCCTTTTGGATTATACTCAGTTTTTCTGGGTAAATTATTCTTGGTTATATGCTTTTTTCTTTTGTGTTTTGTAAATTTGTACTCCAAGCCCTCCACTCCTTTTCTAGTGGCAGCTGCTAAATCTTCTGTTATCCTAACTGCCTGGATTATTGTATTCCTCAGTACTTGAGCTCTCTCTTTTCACTGCTTACACTACCTTTTCTTTGACCTGGAAGCTCTTGATTCTGCCTATGATATATTGTAATGTCAAGCAAAGGCAACTTTCAAGTTTTGGGATACCATTATAGTAATTCTCCATTTATTCAGTGATAAATTAAGGCAAAACATTCAACAGAACAGAGAAAATAAAAATATAGTGTAACACTGTTGTGGCTGCTTCTTAACTCAGTAGCCTAAGGGCCAGCCTTAGGCTGTATTCTCAGGAGGGACTGAAGAGACCAGAGGCAAGAGAAAAGCGTACAGCAGCTGTCCTTTATTGTATTGTAGTGTCCTCCTTATATACCCTAGAGGTAACAGGATTACAGCATGATCTTCTCATGCACTGGAAGAGTGGGCCAATGGAGGACAGGCCGAGCCAGTCATCTCAGCTGCTGCTCATCAGGTGAGCGGTCTCGCAGGACTTCCCCATGAGCTTAGCAACTGGACTGTGACCTTTAGCACCACAGGTGCTTTTAGACTTACACTGATCCCTACAATCTTAGTCATTTAGCAACTTCTCAATTCAATCACAAAGTATCTCAATTCAATCACAAAGTATAGAGTCAAAGTACTACTCCACTCCTGGGAAGTACATTCATTTAGTAAATCACAAAGTCTCTCTATTCAACTGGGGATTAGTTTCCAATCAAAAACAAAGTACATTCATTTGGTAGTAAGTTCTCAATTCAGTCACAAAGTATAAAGTCAAAGTACCTCACCCCTGGCTAGTACATTCATTTAGTCAGTCACAAAGTCTCTCTTCTCAAATGGAGATTAGTTTCCAATCATAAACAAAATACATTCATTTGGTCAAAGAGCACAAAAAGTCAAAAGTTTCCCACCCCTGATCACAACGGAACTACAATTATCATCAGTTAATGCCAAGTACCTTCTCAAAAGGGGCAGTGGAGAGCCCAAAGGCCATCTACCCTTAAGCTACAACAAGGTTAAGATGTCATCACAGCATTTACCAAAGAGAGGTCTTTTCTTCATCTTGATGTGAGGGAAGTTCTCAGCAATCGCTGTTCCTGGGGAGGCAAAGCTTACTACAATGTGCATTGCCAGTGTCCTCATCAATTCACTCTTTGCCTGAAGAACAGTCTCAGGACCCCTGAACCAACAGCAAGATTCCAGGACCTCTTCAACAACAGCACTGCCCTTTACCAGCAGACGAATATGTCAAAACAACATCAAAACAGGCAGACAAAATAGTGGCATCACAGTGATGCTTCCTCAGTTCTCGGCAGCTCTGGGTGGCAGCTCTCAAAAGTCCTGGGAAGCTGCAACTGGTTCTCAGCAGTCCCAGCAGCTTTGTCTGGCAGTTCTCTCTGTCTCTCTGTCTCTGTTTCTCTCTTTCTCTCTGTCTCTGTCTCTCTCTCTGTCTCTCTCTCTCTGTCTCTGTCTCTCTCTCTCTGTCTCAGCAACTCTGGCCCTGGCAATTCTCCTCTCTCTCTGCCTCCACAATGGCGCTTCCAAAAGTTCTTCTGCCTCTCTCTGCTTGGGCCTTTCTCTGTTTGGGCCTATCTCTAAATCCATGGCAACAGTTCCTCCCAGTTTAGCCCTCTGTCTTCATGTCAACAAGTCCATCCCACAAGTGGGATTCACAAGCTCTGGGTTTCAACACTCAGCCCCAAAACCAAGCCAATAGAGGGGGATATTAATATTTTTAATATTTTTCTAATATTTTTAAACTAGTATTCTCATTTAATTTACCATATTTTAAATTCCCATTTAAAGTCTTATTTAATTTTTTCTAGGAATTCTTCTAATGGCCAACACATGTTTTTCTTTGAGGTTTTAGTTGCAGATTTGTCAGTGTTATTTGCTTCTTTAGTGTGTCTGGGAAGTAATTCTGGTTTTATGATTGTTGTTTGTATCTTTTTCGATTGTTCTTTCTTCAAATTTTACTTGTTAAATTGAAACTTTGTGTAAAGGTGAAGATTTGTATATGTGTAGATGAGGAATATAGGAACCTTACATGATCCAGATCTGTATTCCTACTGTGTTCTTTGGATACTGATTCCTATGTTCTTAAAAGATCTCAGGGGCCTCTCAAACCTAGCTAAGGCACACTTTCAGTAGACTGTAAACTGTGTAATCTAGGGCATAGTCTAATTACTGCTCTCCTGGACTGAGCTTTGCATATTCTTTATCCTAGTTTGGGTCTGGGATATACTCTGAAGACCTGCTTTTGGTTAGAGCTACAGTAGACAGTTGCTGGCTCTAATCCCTGCCAGCTAGCCATAAGACTCTGAACACATGGAGTGACAGAACTGTAGACCCACTTCTGAAATTCCACCCCTTCTGTCATTGTTCTTTCCTGTATTTGGTCCAAGATCCTTCTCTGGGGTCAGGGTGATAGAACTGAAAGGCCAAAACTAGTCACTTACCTGTGGGCTGGAAAATTGATTCATAGTAGAATCAGCTTGAATTTCCCAATCACTACTTGGTTTAGAGCTTTTGCTTAAACTTTGTTGGAATAGTTGTAAGAAAGAGTTGGGCTTTACTGCTTCATCTTAATCTATCATCTATGTCAGCCTTCACACTTGAGTATTATGTTCTTTACTTCTATTTACATATGAAAGATGGGAAGCTAACTATTCTTGATTGTCTTAGGAAATTGTATGTATTATAAAGGAGTCCACAGAGTTACAGAATCTCAGAGTTTCAAGGAATATTAGAAGTTATCTAGTTGAACCCATACCTTGCTGACAGTCCTCACTACAAAATGACCAAACAAGAGGTCATTCACACTTTCCTTGAAGACTTTCAGTAATGATGAGTCCACTGTGTCCATAGGAGACCCATGCTACTTTAGAATAGCTCTCAATGAAATTGATTAGTTTAAATCAACCACATGAAAAATCCCTTTAGCTACAAACTAGGTATTTAACATCATAATGATATTTAGTTAATTAGGTCAACATATTGCTGATTTTGTCTTCTCAGTATCAATTCTCATAGAATTTAGCATTTCTGGTATTGTGAAGATTTATATACACTGTATAAAAAGTAAAGTAAACATTTATAAATAGAAAATTAAGAATAGGTATATACAGAAGTAAAATAGTTGAACACATATATGCTTTGACTTCAAAGGTGTAATATGGCCCAGCCCAGCTTGTGTTCCCATGTTTGGCCTTAATAGATTTCTAAACCCCTTGGCAGAATTAATATACTGCATAATTTACAGTAGAACAATAACTAATTAAAAGTAGCTCTCTGTCCAAAACTTTAGCTTCAGAAAAGATGTCATTTAAATTTGAATTACAATTTCTGTAAATCATCAGTATATTAATATATAGTTAGTGGGGGATAGCATCATAGAAAATACATGTAAAACATATATATAGTGTTTTGTATGTTTAAATACTTCATCATCTTGTATTTGTAGGGTAAAATTATTTGGATTTTATGTTCTTTGTGAATAGCTCAATAATTTTTTCATTCTTTTATGGGATGGTGTTTGTGAATCTCATAAATTTAAAATACACAATTATGTCAATAAATTCAAATTATTGAAATGGCATGCAACAAAAATGCTATAAAATTTGCATATCAATTGCACCTTATTTTTTATGGATGTAACATAATTTTACTAGTCGCATTTGATCAAATTTAACAGATTGTGAACCAATCAAATAGCAGACACTTGTATATGCTTTAACTTTTGCTGTATTGTCTTCAGTTTTTCCACATAATTCTTTGACTATATCATTGTTGTTTGACAATTTTTAAGGTAATATTTGTTCTACCATTGACTTTTGTGTAAGAAGTATTGGTTTATTTTTAAAGACCAATAGTGCCAATAAAATAGAAAATTAGACAAGCTCTTCAAGGATAGAAATTATGTCAGAAGAATTATGTTTTAGCCTGTAAAAGTTATTTTGCTTGGTGATGTTGAAATAGAATTTTAATTTTGATGATAAATTTTACTTAAGTCAACATTATAGTTGGTTTTCAACTTGCTTTAGAATATCTTTATAATCTTAACCCTGCATATGTGCTTTGGTTACACTTTGGTCATTTTTTAGTATGGCAGAATGGTATTTTCTTTGAACTCACTTGAATATGATAACTCCATTTTAATTACAATCTGGTTTCAAATTGAATATATTTTCAGTTTTCAAGAAGTTTTCTAATAAATTAATGTAGAATTTGCTAACTATTACTAGAAAATCCCTTCTTGTGAAATTTTTACTGAATACTAGTACCTCTGTACCATCAAAACCATTAATAATCTAAAAAAGGAAAAATGCTGTTTTCTAAATATTAAATAAGCCTGTCTCTAAACTAAGTGGTAATTTTAATTAGATCCCAAGTTTCTAATTGCACCAATGAACCTGCCATGTATATAGAGTCCATTATTGTTGGATATGAGTCTAATGCCAGCACTTTCTTAGTTCAGTTTCGATTTTTTGATGGAATGAGGTACTCATTGAACAGTTTTTTAAAAAAGGAGATTTACTTAGCCCCAGCATGATTGAAATATGTAATAAGAAGATAGTGACATTTATCTTCAGTTTTGGTACATGTGGTCTCCCTTACTTTCTTATGGACACTTGTCTACTCAATAAGTTATGTAGCAAGTTATGACAATTTCAGTGGTCTCAGGCATCCACTAAATCTGAAAGACTCCATGTAAGTGGAACTTATGTGCCCTTAAGTGACCAGGAAGCTCTGTTAGGGGAGCCAGAGCCAATCAAGTCCCAGAGTCATCTTTTTCCACCAAGTTAGCTGGGGTCCTACTTTTCTAGTCTTCTTACACCTTATACCCTGGCCACACACCCACATCCACACATATTTTTTGAACCAATTGGCACCATCCTGCTTCCTTGTCCTTACACAAGACAATCCATCTCTAGAGTCTGGACATTTTTACTTACTCTCTCTTATGCTAGGAATATTCTTCCTCCTGATCCCCACCTCCTGGCTTCCTTCAAATCTCAGCTTAAATCCCACCTTTTGCAGGAAGTCTTTCCCAAACCCTCTTAATTCTAGTGCCTTCTATTGATTATTTCATTTATATTGTATGTAACTTATTTGTATGTAGGTTTTTTGCATTTTCTCCTGCATTAGATTGTGAGCTCCTTAAGGACGATGGACTGCATTTTACCTCTTTTTGTATCCTCTGTGCTTAGCAGACTGCCTGATAAATATTGTAGGCTCTTAATGAATGTTTATTGAACAACTGACTTTGGAATCTGTGAGCCTATGCCAGGTATCTCTGGAGTTAGGTTTTAGATCACTGTTCTAGACCATAGCAATTAGGGGACATTGGCACAGCTTTACATGTAATAGATAAAATTATTTGAAATTACTTATGGTAGATATGGCACATGGATGATTTCTGTAATCTAGGTTATTATGTGAAGGAAATCCAAACATTATCAAAGTAAGAATGCTTGTTTATACCCTATGAAATATCATTTTTAACTGGTTATGCTAATGTTTATTTAATAAATGCTAGTTGGTTGAATGAGAAGTGACTTGTGATAATGTGTAAGAGAACATGTTTGGGGGGTCAGGAAGACATGGGTTCAAGAATTTTCCTCTGACAGATACTGCTTCTATGATCCTGGGCAAGTCCCTTAGTATTGTACTGCCCTAAGCAATTTTCTAATATTGTAAGCTGTAGAAGAGGTGCTGCATTGGTGGAGGGAACTTTCTTACCAGGACTCCCTACACAGATGAAAACATAGAGTTGGACCAACAATAAGGAAAGAAAGGAAGAAAGGAAGGAAAGAAGGAAGGAAGGAGAGAAGGAGGGAAGGAAGGAAGGAGGCTAGCTTTATGGAATCTTTGTCTGCATACTCCACTCATGCATTAAGCTAGCTTTTAAGTGATCTACTTGACAACATGGAGATAAGGTAACTTGAAGTCAATGGAAGTACATTATTTAAAGAATAGTTAGTTGTGAATTTTTAAATCCTTATTACTTACCTAATCTCCTCATTTTTTTATTTCATTTCTTGAGCCATGAGTTTTCTTTCACCAGCTTAAAATTTATTTTTCATATGTTTTTTAAAAAAATTATAATATTTATGGTAATCAGTTTTTATTGCCAAAATGCCAGTTTAGAATCTTAAGAAGAAACTATAGGAGACTTTTATGGTGTGCTAATGGATAAAGAAAAGTAAGACTGATTATATTTTCAGTTAGTGTTAAATATATGATGAAAACAGATGGTGATGAAGGTAGGCAGAATTCAGACACAACTTAAATTCCTAGAAATTTACATAGTACTCAAGATCTCAGCAAATGTAACTGATAAAGAGAGGAACTCAAAGTATCCCATAGATAACCTGCATTTCATACATGTTTAAATATGCATTCCTAAGTGGCATCATAGGGTTCCTCAGAGATCATCTAGTTTAACCTTTTCGTTTTACATATGTGGAAACTGAGGCCCAGAGAGGTTAAGTGATTTGGGTAAAGTCATAAAGGTAGTCAATGGCAGTACAGGGATTTGGACCCAGTTCCTCTGGCTTTAAATCCAGTATTCTTTTCCATTGGCATCTTTCCCTATCAATGAAACTTAATCAATTTTTATTTGGCTGAATGTAATAAAACTAATGAAGGCACAAATATGGTCTTACAATAACTTGTCTGCGTCCAAGCAATTTATTCATTTGCTTATTCTTACAACTTTCATTAACTAATTAAAACAGACCAGCCTCCTGAATGATTATTGGCTTACTGACTAACCGTTTTTCTGACACATAAAACCACAGTTCAGTGCCTCATGAACAAAAGCATGTAAATGAAATGGATTTTGGAGATTTCAAAGTTTTTTTTCCTTCCTTCCTTCCTCCCTTCTTTCCTTTCTAAATACATGCCTCAGCAATATTTGCACGCTGATTTGTAAACAGATTTTCATTTTGAGCTCTGTGAGTTTAAATGATCTGAGATTTTGAGCAAAAAGGAATATTCAAGGCCAATTAATTAAAAATTGTTCATTTTAAAGATGAGGACTGATGATTCAGAGAGTTTAAGATAATGTTCAAAGCCACACATGCATTAAGTTCTTTTTTTTTTTGGAGGGGGAAGGCAGGGCAATTGGGGTTAAGTGACTTGCCGAAGGTCACACAGCTAGTAAGTGTGAAGTGTCTGAGGTCAAATTTGAACTCAAGTCCTCCTGACTCCATTTACTCTATTTACTGCGCCACCTAGCCACTCCCATGCATTATGTTCTTAAGACATAATTGGAACCTAGCTCCTCTGACCATGAATCGTTCTATTCCACCATTCACATGTCTTGGTTTTCTATAGTCCTGAATTTCTAAACAAACACATTTTTTAGATAATGTTGTAAATGAGCTAGATGTAGGCATTTTGTTTGTTTGGTTTAAAATCTAGTTCTTATACAAGCACACTATCTCTCTTGTAGGGTTGTGAAGAAAGTACTTTGCAAAGCTTTATGTACTATATAAGATGAGTTTTTATTACTTTGGAATACCCTCAGATTCATTTTAATAGAAAATAAGCTTTCAAACATAATTAAGCCAAACTGTTATATTTGGTATAACCCATTTCAACATGATGCGCACCTCCTGTGGTTCAGGTGCTGGAGGTAATAAAGACAAAAATAAATCAAATAGTACTTGCCCTCTAGTAACTTTTATTCTGCTAGAAGAAAACAGTGTGTATACAAATAGTACAGAGAGTGTGTAAATACAAAGTAATTTGAATTTGGATAGAGGGTAGCACTAGCAATTGGGGAGATCACAATTTTTTTTCTCCTTTCCCATTCTTCCCCTCATACTAGCTGACTTTAACCTACATATTGACTCTCCATCAAACCTCTTAACTACTCAGTTTCTTAACCAATTCACTTCCCATGCTCTGCTCCTCAGTTCTACCTTAGCCACACACAAAGATGGCCATGTTCTTGACCTTGCCATCACCCATAAACGTGCCACATCCATGTCAAAGAATTCCAAAATCCCCTTATCTGACCATAATCTATTGGTCTTCCAACTCTCTGCTTTCCCTTGCAAAATGCCATTCTTTGTATATATGTTGACCTCCAATCCCTCCCAAGAGATTCCCCTAGACCAGGGGTGGAGAACCTGTAGCCTAGAGGCCACATGTGGCCTTCTAGGTCCTTGGGTGTGACATTTTGACTGAGTCTCAGTTTTACAGGATAAATCCTTCTATAAAGAGGGTTTGTTCTTTGAAGTTTGGATCAGGTCAAAGGGCCACACTTGAGGACCTCTATAGAGGGCCACATGTGATCTGGAGGCCAAAGATTCCCTACCCCTGTGACTTAGACCATCACTCCTGCACTAATTGCTCTCTCCTCTTTTCCCTTTCCTAATACCTTAGAGAACCAACTCAACTGTACACTGTCTTGTTCTATGGAGTCCCTGACCTTGTTATCATATCCCTGATTGCATCCTGCCATGCTTCAGCCTTAGATCACTCCCACCTTATACTGCTTTCATTCTTATACATGTGCTGCTTAACGAAGGGGAAAACCATGCAACTGTTTTGACTGGGTTCACTATGGATTTATGTTACATATCTATAACTGGTTCCTTACCACTGCTAGGCAATCCTTCTATATCTCCTTTATCAATTCATTATCTTACTCTCCACTGTGGCATTTGCAAACTTTTTCATCCTTCTCTAAACCATCCATTACTGTTTTCTCATCACCATCTCAGCTGAGAACCTAGCCTTACATTTTCAGAATTTTTCATATTTTCCACATTTTATTGAAATAATTTTGTCAAATCACCATCAACTCTATCTCTTCAGTCATATCATTTGGATGCCTTTTCATGGGTCTCCCTGCCTCAGGTCCCTCCCTACTCTAATCAACCTACTATTCAGATACCAAAGTTATTTTTGGCACGGTTCCTATCATGTTACTCCCCTACTCAATAAACTTAAGTGTAACCCTGTCACCTCAAGGATTAAATACAAAGTCCTGTCTTTCTTTGAAAGCCCTCCATGACCTCCCTTCCACCCCCCAAATACCACACATTTTGAGTTTCCTCATTCCTTACTCCCCACTATGTACTTTTTGATACAGTGACAGTAGCTTACTTGCTGTGCTATTCCACATGCTGCTCTTCATCTCTTGGCTCAGGTTATTTTTTCTGGCTACTCCCCAAACCTGTAATGTTCTCCCTCATCATCTCTGCCTTACCTGCCCTTCTTCAAGTCTCATCTAAAATTCCATCTTCTACAGGAAGCCTTTCTCAATAACTCTTGATTCTTGTGCCTTAGCAAATGCCTGGTATAGAATAGATGCTTAGTAAATGTTTGATTGATAGTGCCTTCTCTTTTAAAATTATTCCTTATTTATCCCATATATAGCTTGTTTCTGTGTATTTGTTTGCTTATCTCCCCCTTACATTGTCAGTTCTTTGAAAGTGGGGGTTATATTTTGCCTCTTCTTATATTCCCAGAATTTAGCGCAATACCCGGCACATAGTAGGTCCTTAATAAATGCTAATTGACTGACTGGCAGTAGATAGAATGCTCTGTACTGTGAACAAAACAGTAAATAGATTAGTTTTGCATGAGAAAGAGTAATAAGACATCGTGCTGGCAAAATAGGTTTATTCCTGATTATGACAGACTTTAAGTATCAAACTCAATTTATATTTCACCCTGAAGGCAATAGGAAGCCACTTAGGTTTCTTGAGCAGGAGAGTGATAAATTTGGCCCTGTGCTTTAGTAATATTACTTTGACAACTAAATTGGTGAGAGACTGGAGACAGAGAGTACACTTGAGGATCACTGTAGTAGTACTAACAAGAGAGGATGAGAGATTGAACTAAGACAGATAGGTCTGTTTGGGATAGGAAGAATGGATATAATTATATGAGATAATCAAACATGCCTTTTCCAAATTTACAAGTCAGAGCTGAGCAAAGACAAATGTTGTTGTTATATAATAATAATAATTATATTAGTGATGGGGACTTAGTGCTCTTTTTTAAAAAAAAGTAACCTTTGTTTATTTTTAGTTTACACAAGATTTTGAGTTACAAAATTTCTCCCTGTCTTTCCCCTACCCACCACCCCAAAACAGGGATCCCATTGTATACCCCTTCTGCCAATCTGCTCTCTCCTATATCCCCCCCCATCTGACTTTCCATTAGGGCAAGATGGATCTCCCTACCTCAGTGCCTGTATACCTTATTTCCCAGTTGCATGTAAATAATAATAATAATAATAATATATACATATATATTTAAATATTTAATTTAAACATTTAATATGTATATTTAAACATTTGCTTTTAAAACTTTAAATTCCAGATGCTTTCCCTTCCTCCCTGGTCACCCACTCCCACTGGGAAGGCAAGCAATATAGGCTGTATATGTGTAGTTATGCAAAACATCTCCACAATGGACATATTGTGAAAGACTGACTATATTACTCTCCATCCTGTCCTGCCCCCTACTTGTTCTATTCTCTACTTTGTCACTGTCCCTTTACAAAAGTGTGAATTTCTAACAGCCTT
>JAQQSU010003816.1:0-14257 GCA_028627135.1 Pseudochirops cupreus | reverse complement strand
ACTACATCCAACTGGAACTTGAGATACACAGGCACTGCAGTTGGGAGATCCATTCTGCCCTACCAAAAAGTGACATAGGAGAGAATAGACTGGGGGAGGAGGGAAACACTGGGATGGCTGTTTTGGGGTGGTGGGCGGGGGAAAGACAGGGAGAAAATATGTAACTCAAAAAAAATTTAATAAAATAAATTTAAAAAAAGAAAAAGAAAAACGGAACAGATGAGGTGTAGGCTCTGGGATGCCCCTTGAGTTCTCCTTGAATCTTTGAGGTACAGGCTCAGGGAAACTCCTTGAAGTGTGATTGAATCTCCCACTTGATGAGGCATTTGCAGAAGCCATAAGAATTTCATTGTGGCTGGATCCAAACCTCTCCTACTAGCCTGGCCCTCCATTGTCCATTTGCTTCCCACCCTAGAGCCTATCAAAATACCAATCCACTCTTGCATTGACCTCATTAACTCCTCCTGAAGACCCTCCCCAAACTCCTCCTCTAGACCACCCCTAGATTCCTCTGTATATAAGAATCCCAACTCCCTTCCATGTATGTGAGAGCGCCACAGAATACCCTAGCACAGACTTTGTGAAAGTGCCATAGAATGACCTAGCATAGACTGGCTCCTTAAGAGTCTACTCAATATGGCAAACTTTTAATAAACTTTACTTTTCTTTGGCTGAGAAAAAAAAAACCAATCTGCAATAAAGTTGGAGAGAAATGTTGGAGCCAGGTAGTGAAGAACTTTAAATGTCAAACAGGCAGCTATGATGCAGAAACTTATGAAAGAAAGAACAATAAATAGGGACATTTTTCCAAAAGAAAGATTGCCTGTGACCTGGATATCAAAATATTGAAAAAGTGACCAAAAAAGGAAGTTGAAAAAGGGTCAAGTTTCCAGTGTCCTGATTAGTTCTACAGATAATGCCTTACCAAAATTGCATTTTATAGAGGAGAAAGAATGGGTTCCTGAATCTTCATACACCAGGCAGAGCTCCGGCCTCTATGTAGACTATGTTACTGGTCCAAGCTCTTCAAGATCTATCTTTATTATTCTTGCTATTTGGGGCTGCTGAGTTAGTCTAGGCTACAACTTCCTTAGAGCTCTCACCAAATAAAATGGAAAAAGTCAAGGAGTTGGATATGCAGATGAGATGGCCCTTGGTGGCTGTTTCTGATGTGGTCTTAGATACTACCAGCTCTCCAGTTCCCACAAGTAAAGACTCAGGCTATGTTCTTCAGAGGCCTGTCCAACAATCACTCTCCTACTGTTGTCAGCTGTGAACCATTTGGTGAAGAATTCGATTGGTTGTTGAAATTTAGATGCTCCATTCAAAGAGGAAGATAATGGCACTGATGCTCAGACATCTTAGGTCCCCAGAATTCAAGAAAGACAGAAAGGCACAAGAGAAAAAAATGTTCCTGTAAAACTTTCTGTGACTAAAGATAAGAATTTGGAATCTGTGCAATTACCAAGAACTTCCAAAAATGCTAGTGGAAGATCTTGAAAACTTCATGGACAGAATCATTTCCTAAAGGAAAAAAGTGCCTGGATAATTGCTGTCGTCTTGTTCTTTGCAAATAAATTACAGAGGGGGATGCAGAACAAGGCAATACTCCAGGAAGCAATTTTTCTAAGTACACTCAAGTCTGTGTTCCAGCAGGCTCATGTCAGTATGCTGACCTCTACATTTCAGATGATAGATAACCTAAAAAATTATAGAAGCACATTCCTATCATTTAACTTTTCTGGACCAGGATTCTAATAACCTGATTTCCTTAAGTATAAGGGATGCTGTCCCACATGCATCTCCCAGTATTCAGGTCCTGATTTTACCTCATTCTCAGTGTTTTGCTTACAGTGAATCAGGAGCTGCCTATTAATAGAATGTGACAAGAGCTAGGTATGACTGGTGTCTGCATGCATCCAGGAAAAATAAATGGAATTTCTTTTTTTAATGATAATATATGACAATGACAATTTCCTTCAGATTGTATGTAAGATGGTCCCGTGACATATGAATGCTTATGCATATTAAGGTATCCTGAGGAGACAGAGGGGTGTTCCATAAAACTGAGGATTTAACAGTGATACATTCCCTTAATCATTTATTTTCAGCTTATTCTTATGTATCACTATATGGGAAAAACAAAATCTTAAAAAATAATGAAACATTCGATGCCATTTTCCTCACTATTGATAATAATGGTGAGAGCAAAAAAAGTTTTTTGAACTCTTAGTAACTAAATAAAAATTTGTTTAAAAATCTTTCTTTATTTTACTTTCTAAAATTTGTTATATAGGTGGATGTTCTATAATGCTAATTTTATAATATGTAATATTTTATTACAATAGTAAATTGCATAATTTACAAATAAATATATTAAAGAGAGAGAAGCATATTCAAAAATTTTTTCTGATGAAATGACCAATAAAAAAATTTTGAAGATTATTGAATTTCATCCTGCTGCCTTTATAATTAGGCTCACAAATTGCTTTGTAATTATTCTCTTGTTGTTTCTACTAGTTTTAACTATCCAAGTAGATTATAAATTCCTTGGAGGTAAGAGGGCATGCCATCTACCCTTTGAATATCCTCTCTTCCCCATATTGATGATGATATTGACAATGATACTGATGATAATGGTTGGTGGTGCCATGGATAGTGATAGACTTGGAGTCAGGAAGACCCGAGTTCAAATCCTGCTTCAGACATTTACTAGCTGTGTGACCCTGGGCAAATGACTTAATCTCTCTCAGTCTTAATTTCTACATCTGTAAAGCAGAGAGAATAATAGTATATACTTCATGGAGTTATTGTGAGGATCAAATGAGATAAATAATTTGTTGTTGTTCAGTCATTTTCAATCATGTCCAACTCTCCGTGACCTTGTTTGGGGATTTTTTGGCAGAGATGCTGGAGTGGTTTGCTATTTCTTTCTCCAGTTCATTTTACAGATGAGGAAACTGAGGCAAACAGGGGTAAGAGACTTGCCCAGGCTCACACAGCTAGTAAGTGTCTGAGGCCAGATTTGAATTAAGGTCATCCTGACTCCAGGCTTAGCTCTCTAAAGGAAAACAAACTGAAAAAAACAAACCTCTCCCGATGAATATGTCCATTTGGAAATTTTTAAAAAAGAAATCTTTTCTTTGACAATTTACCCAATAATCATGGCTTTAATTCTTTTCAGTCTAAGGCAGATTTGAACTCAGAAAGATGAGTCTCCTTAACTCTAGGCCTAGCACTCTATCCACTGTGCCACCTAGCTGCCCCAAATAAAAAAAAAGGCTTTGCAAAACTTCAAGCTATAGCTGACTTCTAGCTAACTATTTAGTACATTAAGGTTTCTTAACAATTAGCACTAAGAAAACACAAATAATCCATCAGCCAGCACTAAATACCCATATGTGGAACCATTGGTTACAGTAAATGGAGAAGTTTTGAATGCTGTGTATAAGTTCACTTACCTTGGCCATATACTTTCCAGGGATGTGCACATTGATAATGAGGTTGATACACACATTGCCAGAGCTAGCTCAGTGTTTGGGGGGCTCGGAAGGAAAGTATGGGAGAGAAGAGGTATTATTAGCCTGACTATCAGACTGAAGGTCTACAGAGCTGTTGAACTAACCTCATTGTTGTATGCCTGTGAAACCTGGACAGGCAGGAAACTGAATTGGTTCCATTCATATTGTCTTAGGAAGATTCTGAAGATCACTTGGCAGTGTAAGATACCAGACACTAAGGTCCTTTCTCCATTTAAACTGCCAAACGTTCCAACTCTGCTTCAGAGAGTGCAACTACAATGGGCTGGCAATGCTGTTAGGATGTCAAATGTACACTTGCCAAAAAGACTGTTTTATGGAGAACTCACACAAGGCAAGTGTTCACATGGTGGTCAGAAGAAGCAATACAAGGACAACTCTTAAGGTTTCTCTTAAGAACTTAGGAATTGATTGGGTACCATGGGAGACACTGGCACAAGACCACTCAGCATGGCATGCCCTTATTAGAGAAGGTGCTGTGCTCTATGAGCAAAGCAGAATTGCAATAGCTCAAGAGAACAGCAAGATGTGCAAATTTAGAGAATCCACCCCAAATGCGCACACGGACTATTTGTACCTGACCTGTGATAGAACATTCTGAACTTGTATTGGTCTGATCAGTCACAGTTAGACGTACTGTAACTTGACTCTAACATTTTGGTCTCTTCTAGAACAAAGGACAACAGCCAGTCAACCGACTAGCACTTGAATGTTTCCACAAGCTTTATACATTTTATTGCTTAGAGGCCTAGAAATGAGGATCACTAGAAACTATAAATATAGGATCGAGTATTACAACACAAAAGAAATTTCAGATGGAACAATCAAGTCTTCATACATAGGTATGTATGAACTGGAAATTCATTGTTTGGGAGGAACGCTAGTAATTTTACTTTTTCTTTTGACCATTAAAAAAGTGCATCATGGATAATGAGCATGATGCACCCTCTGCTGGACATTTAATGTAATTCCTCATTCAAGGAAAAGAGTTTCTCTGCATGAAAGGCACAGGCCTGGGAGGAGAGCAACGGGAAACAAGGAAATTTTGAGATGTTGCTGAGGAAGCTACAACTGAACCATTCTTTGACAGCAAGCAGCAGGTTAGAGAAATCTCCTCTTTGTAGGCTATCTTTTTTAAATTAAATTTAATATTTTTCTCAAGTGAAGAACTGCCTTCTCTCCTTTCCACCTCTCTCCCCTCCCCAATTAAGAAAGAAGAAAAACAAAACACCTGTTGCAAGTAAGAATAGTCAAGTAAAACAAATTCCTACATTGGCCATATAAAAAAAAATTATGTCTCAATCTGCATGCTGAAGTCATCACCTCTCTGTCAGGAGCTGGGTAGTCCTGTTTCACTATAGTCTTCTGGAAATTGTGGCTGGTCGTTGTGATGATCACAGTTCCTAAAATTCTTGAAAGGTGAATGTCTTTACAATATTGCTTTTGTAATTGCATACATTTTTCTCCTGTTTCGTCTTATTTTACTCTACATAAGTTCATAGAAGTCTTATGAAGTTTCTCTGAAACCATCCTCTTCATTGTTTCTTTTATAGCATGGTAGTATTACATCACATTCACATACCAAAACTTGTTCAACCATTCCCCAGTTGAGGGATACCTCCTTCCCATGTTTTTGCCACCACAAACAGAGCTACTATAAATATTTTTGTACATATATATCCTTTTCCTCTTTCTTTGATCTCTTTGGGATGAAGACATAGATGTTGGTATCAGTTGGGTTAGAAGGGAATGTACAATTTAATAGCTCTGGGGTCATAATTCCAAATTGCTTTTGAGAATGGCTAGAGCAGTTCACAGCACCACCAACCATGCATTAATGTAATCATTTTTTCCACAGCCTCTCTAGCATTTGAAATTTTCCATTTTTTGTCAGTTCTGCCAATCTGAGGGGTACAAGGTTATTTTTTTTTTCCTAATCAAGGTATCTGTTTGCCTAGGCTCTTGAAAAAAGTCAGCAATATTGAACCTCTACTAGGTACTTATTATCTCTCCCATTTTAGAATTATATATAATATTGGAGCTGTAAGGGATCCTAGGCATCTTCTAGCTTCTTCTAGCATGTTAGTTGTGAGGAACCTTGTATCTAAAAAGGTGAGTTACTTTATACAAGGTGATAGAGATAAATAATGGAATATAATTATTAGTACTGCCTAGCTACTACCTCTTCCATGGGACACACACACACACACACACACACACACACACACACACACACACACACACACACCTTCAGAGGTAACAATACCCTTCAGACAGTCATTGAACAAAAAAAACTGAAGAATAAATTCAGTAGCCCACTTTCTTTTCCTCACTTTTGTCTCCTACTGCCCTCCCCCTCCCAATCCTGTGCATTAGGATTGTGTGTGTGCCTAGGATTTTCTCCAGCCTGTGACAGAAGCCTGTTCCTTAAACTCCCTAAGTTTACCTGCTCCATTCCAACCACCAGTAAAACTATTTAAGTCTTAATATTTGAACCTGCTTTATGAGACCACACTTAGGGCAAGACATCTTTTAACAGATGCTAGGTTACCATTGTTGGGATGTTATGGAGGGTATTCCTAATCAGCCATATTTTTGACTAAGGAATTTTTGAGGTGCCCTCCAATTCTGACATTTATTCATCATAGCCTACTATTCTTATTATATCTGTGCTAGCTAGGGATCCCTCTAATCTGATTTTGATTAGAATAATATGGGAAACTGAGGCTCTATTGAAATTCTAGGGGAAAAAACTTATTTGGTCTGCTATGACTGCAAAAACAGTCTCTATTCCCAACATATTTTCCTAAATCCTTAAACTTTTTCATCCCAATATTCCTTTTACTCTGTCACTTTAATTGATGTTCTCTAGAACACGTCACATCTTGTGTCCCATTCCCCTGACTCAAGAGCCAGGAGGAGTAGTGAGCACTTCTTGCTTTCCACTGCCACTTACATGGCCTTCCTCTACTACTCTCCTTTGATGATCTCTTCTTTTCTGAAGTCCATGCTGCCTGCTTCTGTGTACTGACTTTTGATGATTTTAGCTCCTAACTCAATCTCCTGCCCCACTCTCTCCAATGCTATTTCCCTCAACAACTTCTATTAATTTTGATGATCCTCCTAACAAACCAACATAACGATTCTCAAACTCTTTAACTCTTATGGCCTTGTTATTTATTTCACTACAGTCTTGAACATGTTTTGAACTTTACTGTCTCTAAGAACTGGCAAAGATCTAAAAAGATTTGTCATAACAAATTCATTTCGCCATTGAGAAGAGCTGACACATTTGGGCTCCAACTTCAATGTGCTGGATGTCTTGCATGAGGAAGTGAAATTAACACTGAAGAAATAAGGATGGAAAAGCCAGACTTGATCCAGTATAGCAGGGGAATGGATGCCTAGTGCTTGGCCAAGCTGCTCTGGCCCCTTCTGGTGACATACATTTTACCTCAGCACTGAAAGACTTTCACTTTGGAATGATGTAAAATTTCCATTCCTGGTCCCTACTTTGCATCTGCTCCTACTATTAGCAGACTTCTATGCATCTCAGTACTTACATGGTGATAATATATTTCAACAACTTTGTGACCCATTTCTTTTTTTGCTCTTTGGAGGGGGGAAGGCAGAGCAATTGGGGTTAAATGACTTGCCCAAGGTCACACAAGACACTTAACAAGTGTTAAGTGTCTGAAGTCATATTTGAACTCAGATCTTCCTGACTCCAGGGCCAATACTCTATTCATTGTGCCACCCAGCCACCCCTGTGACCCATAAAAAAAGGTTCTATATCTAAAATATTCAACAAAACCAATACCACTTGCTTGAGCAGTAAACATCAACAGCACAATATTCAAGACCATATGCTATTGATACATTGCAAATATGTAGTAAGCAAATAAATTGATATCAATACAACAGAAATAAATTCAAATCATGAAAAACAATATCAATAATACTTTTTTACATACTAAAAAACAGCAAATAACTATTAACTAGCAAGTGCCAAATAAAAACACTTGTCCACACCCATAGCCATCTTAACATGATGCCTCGTTAATATAGTACAAAAATAAATAGAATCAAACAAAATATTTAGTGTAAATAATATTTTATATAGCAATGGATTGACAGTAGGGGGAAAAGAATTGTCCCTATGAGACTTGAGAATACAACCAAAACAGAATTGAACATAAAACTGAAAAAAGTAGGACTTTCCTAAAATTAAAACTACAAAAATTAAAGTAGATAATAAGAAAATGTAAAAATATATCTCTAGAAAATGAAATCTAAAAAATGGAAAATGAATTTAAAATAAGATAGAATAATCGCCTGGTCAAAATAGAGATAAAATAAAGTAAAATGAAATAAAAAGTCCAGAATGAAGTGCTGAAGAGAGGAATTCCATTGTAAAAGACTAATACAAGATTTAAGCACCAAAATGGAAAAAAATTATTAGTAAATAGGAACTCAAGAATTCCAAATTTCACATTTGAAGTATAAAGGTACAAGAGAAGTGAATGAGGTAAGCTTCCTCCAGCCAACTAGCAACAAAAACTAAGTTAAAAATCGACTTGAAATTCAAAAATATCACTAACAATCCCAGTTGAAAGGGAGGATTAAAATAACCTTTCAAAAATGAACAAAGAAACCAAAAACTTAATAACCAAAAAGAAAACAACGAGAAAAATTAGAATAGCACTTCTAAAAATTACCTGTCGTCCTATGAGTATTCCATCACTACCACCATGGCGACCAAGGGACCAATAAAAGAATTACTTTATCTTTCCAAAATGAAAGTCTTCAGTCATAAGCCAGAGCATGTTTGTCAAAGGGAGTTGTTAGGGGAAACCACGCATTCTTCATGAGACAGCTAATCACAGCTGTGTCTCTATTCATGTTCCATGAAACATGCTATACTTCAAATTTTGCACTAGACAAGGATCTGAGACAAGCTCTATCCTGGAGGTGAAATGCTTTGTAGGGTATTGAAGGATCAATTTTCAAGGTATCTAGAAACAGGGGAAGATACCAAAAATGTGGTAAATATCTTAGACCTTATTTCCATTTTTAAAGGGAATCAAGAGGCCAGCAATACCTATGAAACCATACACCCACTTTGTCATCCTTTTAAAATTGGAATGAGAATGATCTACATACCCATGAAATACTTTCCTCTCTGGATTTTCAAGACATTGTTTTCTCTCAGTTATCTTTCTACTAGTCTGACTGTTTCTTCTGAGTTTCATTTACTGTATCTTCATCCATATCCAACCTCCAAGTGTGGATATATCCCAAGATTCTGTTCTGAACCATCTTCTCTTTGCTTGGTTATTTCACAAGGATTCATGGAATAACAAAAACAACCCTAATTTTATCCAATACGAATTCATATCACAAAGCCCTTAGCCAGTCCCTCACTCATGCTCAACATTCCATTTTGTTTCCTCATTGCCTATGCTTATTCCTTAAATTTCTTTCTTTTGTCTTATAGCTAGATTCAGCATGTCTATTTTAATATTGGATAATAATTTGATAATGGACATTTTTGCTTCCCACTAATCTCATTGAAAAGATCTCTAGTTTATCCTCTTTACAGATAATACTTATGGTACTTATCATTTTAAGAAAAGCTCCATTTATTCCTGTACTTCTTAGTATTTTCAATAGGAATGGGTATTGTATTTTGTTAAAAAAATTTTTTTTATCTATTGATATAATCATATGATTTTTTTCAGCTTTGTTACTGATATAGTTAATTATATTTATAGTTTTCCTAATATTGAATAAGCCCTGAATGACTGGTATAAATCGAGCCTGGTCATAGTGATATATCTTTGTGATATATTGCTGTAATGTCCTTGCTAGTATTTTATTTAATACTTTTACTTCAATATTCATTAGGGAAATTGGACTATCATTTTCTTTCTCTGCTTTTGATCTCCCTGGTTTAAGTATCAAAACCATATTTACATCATAGAAGGAATTTGGTAGGACTTGTTCTTAACCTAATTTTTTTCCCAAGCAATTTATGTAATATTGCAATTAATTATTCTTTAAATGTTTGGTAAAATTTGCTTGCAAATCCATTTTGTCCCTAATTTTTCATTCCTATAGGGAGCTCATCTATAGTTCTTTCCATTTTTTTTCCAATATAGGGTTATTTAAGTATTCTATTTCCTCTTCTGTTAATCTAGGCAATATGGGTTTGTTTTTTGGTTTTTTCCCCAACTATCCATTTCACTTAGATTCTCAATTTTGCTGGCATAGAGTTGGGCAAAATAGCTCTTAATAATTGCTTTAATTTCATCTTTATTGGTCATACATTCGGTCATTTTATGTTTGATACTGGCAATTTGAGTTTCTTTCTTTTAAAAAAATCAAATTGGTCAACAATTTTTAAAAATAAACCTAACTCCTACTCTAATTTATTATCTCAATGATTTTTGTTGGTTTTGTTAAAATTTCAATTTTGTTAAATTCTTCTTTGGTTTTCAAGAGTTATGTTTTAGCGTTTAACTGGAGATTTTTTTTTTTCTATTTGCTTTTAGTTGCATGTCCAGTTTGTTTATCTGCTCCACCTTTCCTTCATTGATGTAAGTGTTTAAAGATAAAAATATTTCCTAAGTACTACTTTGACTGTGTTCTACAAATTATAGTATGTTTTCTTGTTGTCATCATAATCTTTAATGAAATTATCGATTGTTTTTAGGATTTGTTCTTTGACTCATTCATTCTTTAGTTTCTTTAGATTATTTACTTTATAAATAATTTTTAATCTACATTTCAAAAGTCTTTTATTTAATGTAATTTTTATTGCATTATGATTTGAAAAGGGTACATTTAATACTTCTGATTTTTTTCATTGTGAGGTTTTTGTGGTCTAACACATGGTCAGTTTTTGTGTAGACACCACATAAAGCTGAGAAAAATGTACACTCCTTTCTATTCCCATTCAGTTTTCTCCAGAGGTCTATCATACCTAATTTTTTTTTTATAAAACTCTATTCCTCTCTTTAACTTCTTTCTTGTTTATTTTGTGGATAGATTTATATAAATCTGAGAGGGATAAATTGAGTTTTACTGTCTATTTTATCTTGTAATTTATTTAACTTTATCTTAAAGAATTTGGATGTTATGCCATTTGCTGCAGATATGTTTAGTACTGATTCATGGTCTACGATCCTTTTAAGTGAAATGTAGTTTCCCTGATTATCCCTTTTAATTAGGTCTATTTTTGCTTTTGCTTTATCTGAGATCATGATTGCTACTTCTGCCTTTTTTACTTCACCTGAAGCACAATATATTTGTTCCAGTCCCTCATTTTAACTCTGTGTGTGTCTTGCTATTTCAAGTGTGTCTTTTGTAAACAAGATATTGTTTGATTCTATTTTCTTATCCATTCTGCTGTCCTATTCTATTTTATGGTTTAATTCATCCCATTCACACTGACATTTATGATTGCTATTTGGAGTTTTCTGTCCATTCTATTTTCTTCTACTTATCCTTCACTTCTTTTAACCCGTTACCTCCTCAAAAGTCTGTTTTGCTTCTGACCACTGCCTCCCTTAATCTTATCTTATCCTCCTCTTACTACCCCCTCCCTTTCTTTTGATTTCTACTTTGCCATCTGGTTCCAAGATATCTAGACAGTTTTCCTTTATGATTCCTTGAAATATAATGTCCAATCTCTTTTTTTTTTTAAATAATGGCTTTCAGGTAGTCTGATAATTCTTAAACTATCTCTCCTTAATCCATTTTTCTAGGTCAGTTGTTTTTCTTATAAGATACTTTATATTTTCTTCAGTCTTTCGATTGTTTAAAATTGTTTCTGGTTGTCTCATGGAGTCAGTGACTTCCACTTGAACAATTTTAATTTTTAAGGAGTTATTTTCTTCAGTGAGATTTTGCCTATTTTTTTCCCATTTGGCCAATTCTGACTTTTAAGGAGTAACTTAAGTAGTTTTGTGCCTCTTTTCCCAACCTAATAATTCTATTTTCATAATTTTTTGCATTACCTTAATTTCTTTTCCCATTTTTTCCTCTACCACTCTTATTTAGTTTTTAAAATAAAAAAATAAGAGGATTCTGGTCAGAATTATTTCAAGCTCTTAAGATTTTCCTCCACAAAAGAGGTAAAATAGTGCCTCTGGGCAAATATAGAGTGGTGAAAACAAATAAGAATAGAGGCAGAACAGGGATCCTCTTGGGAAAATCAGAGAAGACCTGAAGAAAAATCCTAGAACAATATTTCTTCCCTGCGAAGAGTAAACACCCCAGGCCAGGGTCCAAGGCAACCTCCCAACTCAGCTAGCCCCAAGGCTTGTAGCTTGTTGTTAGCAGCTTACTGCTGATTGTTAAAGTGGACAATGAGGGGACCTGGGTGTCTGACTTGGGGAAGATCTAGAGAACCTCTGCTGACAAGGAATGCTAGACCAGGAGGGTGAGAAGGAACCAGCACATGCCAGGTGAGTGCAGAAGCAGTGGAGCAGGGATACTGGTGGCTGTGGGCACTTAGAGGAGGCTGGAGGTCTTGGTTTGAGTTCAGGGTCAGAAGGGAGAACTGAAGAGGATTAGAGACCAGAGGCACCATTCCTCATACCCCAGGAGTAGATGTGATTATAAAAACTAAATTGCTACCTAAAAAAAAAATGCACAAGCAAAGGCGAAAGAATTCAAACATAAAGAGCTACTATGGGAATAGAGAAGACTGGCATTCATCTTAGAGGAGGATCCTGAAGCAAAGAAACCCTCTTCTATCCCAAAGAGTAACATCAATTGCTCACTTGCCTAAAAAAAGAATTTGTTGAAGAACTAAAAAGAGACTTTAAGAATCAAGTCAGAGAGATTGGGGAAAAATTAAAAAGAAAAATAAGAATAATCCAAGAAAAAGAAGATTACCACAAGAAAGTCAAACAATTAGAAAAGGAGATACAGAATCTTAAGGAAGAAGACGATTTCTTGAAAATCAGAATTGGGAAGGGGAAGCCAATGAAGTTATAAGAGATGAATTTTAAAAAACTATAAAGAATGAAAACTGTAGGGGCAGTTAGGTGGCACAATCCAGCCCTGGAGTCCAGAGGACCTGAATTCAAATCTGGCCTCAGACACTTGACAAATTTACTAACTATGTGACCTTGGGCAAATCACTTAATCCCAATTGCCTCGCCTCCCCCCTCTAAAAAAAAAAAGAATGAAAAAAATAGAAGAGAATATGAAGCATCTCATAAGAAAAACAACAGATTTAGAGAACAAATCAAGAAGAGAAAACATAACCATGATTGGACTACCTGAAAGTTCTGATCAAAAAAGAATCTTAATACAATAATTCACAAAATAATTAAAGAAAATTGTCCTGAACCATTAGAATAAGAGGGCAAAGTAGAAATAGAAAAAATTCCCCAATACCACCTGAAAGAGATCCTATAAAGAAAACTCACGGGATATTATAGTTAAATTCTGAAACCCCCACATCAAGGACAAACTATTATGAGCAACAACCAAAAAAAACAATTTATATGTGATGGTACCACAATTAGAATCACAGAAGATGTAGCAGTGGTGGCACTAAAAGATCACAGTTCTTGGAACACTATATGTAGAAGAGTAAAACAACTGGGCCTCTGGTTGAAAATATTATACCCAGCAAAGCTAAGCATAATTCTGAATGAAAAAAAAAATGGACATTTGATTAACTGTCAGACTTTCAGGACTCTGTTAAACACACACACACACACACACACACACACAGAACCTCCAGAAGTCAATAGAAAATTTGACTTACAAGATCCAAGAGAAATATATATACCAATGAACAATTACAAGGGACTAAATAAGGAAAAAATTTTTATCTTTGATATACGGAAAATGTAATACCTATGTCTAAGATTGTTACTAGTAGTTAGGTAGCTTATAAGAAAGATTGGGATAGACCTGAATATGATATGACTTTGAAAAGTAAAACCATTTAAGAACAGCTAAAAGAGTAATTATCTTATACAAATGACCCATAAGAGGAAGAACTGAAGCAGAGGAATTAGATGGAGGAGGAAAATTGTTAGTTCTGGAAATCTAATTTCATCGGGAATGGGATTAAGAGGGGAAAATATGTATACATTTAGAAGAGTATAAAAGTCTTCTAAATTTAGAAAGAAATAGAACTCTAAGGGGATAGGGGGAGAGGATGGAGGAAGGATCTTTAGAGGGGAGGGTGAGGAAATAGGTTAAAAGGGGGATATGGATGGGTCTTTAGATTTAGGGGAATGGGAGGATAAGGGAGGGAACTTTAGAGGGGAAGGGGATGGAATGGAATACGTCAAAGGGGTGTATTTTAGATTTAGGGGAATGGGGGGATAAGGGATGGATTGCTAGAGTGGGGATAGGTTAAGTAATAGGAAGACAAGGTAGCAGGTAGAAGTAAAGTAGAGGAATTAGGAGAGCTAGGAAAAAAGAGATATGCAAACACAAAAACAAGAGCAGGAGTGGAATCTCTTGGGTAAAGTATATGTTTATATATGTATGTATGTATGTGCATATATGTATGTATGTATATATCAATATCTATATATAAATATATTTATGCTCAATTATAACCTTAAGGTGGTGGGTAGAAGGAAGGAAGAAGAAAGAATAAAGAATAAAGTAAAAAGTGTATAGTAGAGAAGAAAAGAAAACCTACAAGGAAGCAAAGACAAGACAGAGAGCTTTCAACATAT
>JAQQSU010003815.1:0-14257 GCA_028627135.1 Pseudochirops cupreus | reverse complement strand
ACACTGTGTTTAAAAACTAGTGTGCTGTAAGAAATGATAAACAGAATGGTGTCAGTGAAACCTGGGCAGACTTGTAGGAACAGATGTACAGAGAAATGAGCAAAATGAAGGGAAAATTTATATTATGATAACAATATTACAAAGAAAAACAATTTTGAAAAAATCAGGAATTCTAATCAGTTTAATCACTCGAATGGACTAATGATGAAACATGTTGCCTACCTACCTGATAGAGAAAGATTCAGAGTACAGAATGAAACATACCTTTTCTTTTCTTTTTTTAACATTGCCAATGTGGAAATATGTTTTGTTTAATTAAATTTGTTTATAACAAGTGTTTTGTTTTTATTTCTTAATTGGGGAGGGGAGCCAGGCATGGCAGGAGATAAGACAGATTTTTGCTGATTAAAAATGTAATTGAATTTTTTAAAAAGTGAATTCTGCAATGTAGGAGGAAGCTGAAGCACATTTGAAGCCTAGTCCTATAGGATCTTCCATCTAAAGGAAGGAGTCAGAAATTGAGTGATAAGATAATAAAAAGGGATATAACCAAAATTGCCAAAGATCTCAGGAGGAAGAAAACTTAGCTAAAACTGTAAAGCATAAGCAGATAAATAAACATGGAAGATATGAAAATAGAAGGGAAGATGCTCAACAAGATAGCTAAACAAGTCCCAACATCTCTAAATAAATATGGCAAGGCAAGGGAAAATGAATCAACATCTGATGAGGCAGAGAAATATGGAGATTCCCAAGAGAGCATAGAACCACAGCAGGATATTCCTGAAAGGTTCAAGAGAGAAAAAAAAATGTGAAAGCAGAATTTAACACCTGCAAAGCAGAAACAGTTGGCAGATAGAAAAACCTGTATGGACAATGGAATCTCTCTAAATAAATGAAAGAGAAAACAACTGGCTCGGTATACAAATATTAGGAAATGGAGGAAATTCTAGAAAAAAAGCAAAGGCAATCAGAACAGCTTTGAAAGCTACAGGTTGAACTTATTATGTACTTGAAAAGTAAATTGTACATAATAGAGATCTGATGTTTCATGTGTAATCCTCTTTTCTGTTCTGCTGTTTGTAGAAATACCTATTTTATTTGGTTTGTTAAATTCAGAATTTTGAAAAAAGAAGAAAAAAATACCATAGGATTTGGTGATTGGTGATCTTTGAGAGAGCAGCTTCAGTAGATCAGTGAAGACAGAAGCAGTTGAGAGAGTAGGCAGTGAGGAAGTTGTGGCATCAAGTATAGATATTTAAGAGTGAAGGGCGGAACTACAATATTAGTTACTGATCGGTACTGAGTAGAGACTCAGAACGTTATCTCATTCTGACTCTCACCACAATCCTGTGATAATTATTTCCACTTTATGGAAGAAAAGATTAAGTGGTTAAGTGGCTTGTCTAGAGTAATCCAACTAATAAATGTCTGAGGTGGGATTTGAACGCAGCTCTTCTTGATTACAAGCTTGTCCATTCCAGTATGCCACACTGACTCTAATTGCTGAGCTATACCCTAACCGACATAAACTTTCCATTGGTAGCAAGATGTGTATATCTGAATGCAGGGGTATTTATTTCAACTCCATAGGGAGAGCTCTGTAGTCCTAAAATTTCATCTATGCTCCATTACCACCCTCCAGAATCTTACTAAATTGCCACAGTGCCTGAAATTTTTGCATTAGAGTTCATTTCTCTGGGTCAAGGTCCTCAGGAGACCAGCTGAAATGCAATTAAATATCCCTGGAAAGGTAACTCATTAAGCCATAATTAACACCTCAGTGCAGATTAATTCATCCTATGATGGCTAGTTTGTTAATTGGAATTGAATGGAACAGATCTGAATTTAATTAGATAAAACTGAATTGTGTTGAATTGAATTCAATGAAATTGAACAGAATAACATCAGAGCCTATGTGGAAATGGGTCACAGAACAGATAAGTTTTGAGAAGATGGGTGGATATCTCTGAACCTAGGCCATTGTCCAGATAGGACAGATCTGAGTGGGCAACAACAAAGTGAGGTGGTCTGGGAAGCCAGAGAAGGTAGCACAAGGACTCTGGATGCCTGAAGGATGGCATATGAAAAAGGAAGAGACACACCAAGGAAGGAGGAGTAATCCCAAAATGGGTCATTGCCTACTCAATTACCCCACCCCCAACCACATGAATACCCAAACATGAACTTTTTCTGCATTTTGTTTACCTAGGGCTAACTTGACATTCTCTACTGGAAAAAACCAAAGTAAGTTAGATTTCAGATCTCCTTTGTACAGTCATTTAGTCAACAAGTGTTAAGTGCCTACTAGGTGCCACACATTCTATGACTACTGAAACAAAACCCAGGAGGCAAAAAAGTCCCTGTTCTTAAGGAGCTTATAGCCTAACGGGAGAAACAACTGTTTACAAACAACTATATACAAACAAAATATATATAGGTTAAACTGGAGATAATCTTAGGGAGAAGACATGTATTCCTTTTATCAGCAGATTATTTTTTTTGGAAATACATGAAATGTCAGCCTGTTATAACTTTATTCAACATCATTCATTGCTAATAAAACTAATAAATAAAAGGGCTTCTGGAAATCTGAGGAGCAATTTTGCAAACACTGTAAGCCAAGAAAAACAGAAGCTTAGGGGAATTTTTTTATCGCATAGTTCCCAAAATAAAAAGTACAAATAAAGCTCCATAATCTGTGTGTGAAAGAATTGTCCTAAAATTTCTCAGATATAACAAATTCCTGTACACTGAAGAAGAGCTTTGCAAATGTAGCACCCTTTCTTGGCATGTACCCTTTCCCCACCAACCAGCCTTTGTAGTTTGCATCATGAGTCCTCAGGGCTGGTAACTCCTACAAGATTCAAGGTACTCTGTAGATCCAAACTCCTAAAATTGTAGTTCATGAGCTTTAACTGTAATAGCAAGCTAATAAATGCAATTAGCTCAAAACAAAGCCATTTTAGAAGGGAATAGTAAGAAGAGTAGTAACAAAATGTTTCTCTCATAAACATGGGACATATGCAGAGCATCAGTAGGAGGAGTGAGCATATACTGAAGAACACACTTATATGTGGCAAAAGTAATGCATGGCTCTGGCACTGAAAGCACTTTTCTCTTCATCTGGTCTCCTAATGCTACTCTCTGGGGCACAGTGTCTCTGTTATTCGGGTCTTTCAGCTGACCTCCCTGGGCCTTCTCCCTTCCATTGTCTGACTCTGCTTTGAGGGCTATTTCTTCCTTGAATCCATAGCTAACTCTCTCTTCTTAAAGCTGTCTCCTGCTTCAACTCTTTTTCTCTCCTCCCTGCTGGGTACCTCATCTTCTATTAGGTAAGTGACTCAGATACAAGATACCATGACCAATGGAGAGGTAGGGAGCAGCAAGATGCCCTCCCCTATTACCCTCTACTAATGGCAAAGTGTGATCCTCTCTTAAGAATTGGATTCTTCCAGGAGAACACTGTACACAGTAATAGCAATATTGTAAAGATGATCAACTGTGAAAGACTTAGCTACTCTTATCAAGACAATGATCTAATACAATTCTGAAGGACTCAGCACAAAAAATGATATCTACCTTCAGGGAGAGAATGGATAAATTCTGCAAATTGAAGGATAATTTTTTCACTTTCTTTTTTCTTTTTACAACATAGCTAACATGGAAAAGTTTTGTGTGATTTCACAAGTATAATTGGTATCATATTCTGGCCTTCTCAATGGGTGGGGGAGAGGCAGGAGAAAGGGAGAGAATTTGGAACTCAAATGTTTTTTAAATGAATGTCTAAAATGAATGAATGAATGAATTAGTAAAGGACTGGGTTCTTCCTCCATAGCTGTCTCTCATTAATTTAGAACAGGTCAATTTTCTCAAAAACAGTAAAGCTATGAAATTTTTAGTGACTCCTCCTAAGAATCTGAGGGAATTTCAAATCAATTATAAGAGGTCTACAAGTGAAATAAAAACCACAATGCAAAGCAGAGGGAGAGATAGACAGACAGAAAGACAGAGACAGAAACAGAGAGAGAGAGGCAGAAACAGAGAGAGAGAAGAAAGAGTTCAAATTTAAAAAAAGAAAAGAAAAAAATCATAAAAATATGGAACCTGAAGAGACCTTCAATGACACCTAGTTAAATTCCACCCTAACTCACACTCTTCCACATGTGATGAATGCATGGATCTTTTTTATGATATTCCAAATAAACAATTGTCCAATCTCTGCTTATATTCCCCTAATCATAGGAATCCCATTACCTCATAAAGCTGCTTATTTCATTTTCAAAGAATTCTAGTAAAAAAAAAAAACAACTCCCATTATGTCATATTGTATTTTACAAAGTGCTTTCCTACTCTGTGAGTTTAAGTGGTTCAAATCCCATGCCCCCTCCACCTTCACCCCCAAACATGTGATTTCATTAGAGTAGACACCTTCTGATAAGGAAAGGATCTCCAGCAATAAAAATGAGAAAGTAATCTGTAATTTATAGTCTTCAAGATTTCCTTTGGGGGTACTGGAATATTAATTGACTTGTGTGAGGTTACACAGCCAACATGTATCAAAGGCAGATACAATACAGATCTTTCTGACTTGAAGTAAGAATATTTCTAACATCATCTAATAGAGAGGAAATCAAGGTACAGAAAGATTAAAGTGATTTGCTTAAGGTCAAAGAGTTAGTAAGTAGTGAGAGCAGGACTTGAATCTGTCTTCTGACTCAAAGTCCTATAACCCTTCTACTATATCATGCTGCCTGGCCCTTATTGAAGTGAAATTTGTGCCTTATTTCTTCCACACATTGGTTCTAGTTCTCCCCTCAAAAGTGTTATAGAATTTACTTCCAACCTTTCAAATATTTGAAAACAGTTATCATGTGTCTCTTAAATCTTATCTTCCCCAAGTGAAATATTCTGTCATCAATCATTCCTTATATGAGATTGTTTCTTGTTGTATCAGTATGATGGTACCATTCCCCTTTCTGTGATCATTTGTCAATGTTCCTCTTAAAATATGCGTTCCAAAATTAAATATATTATTTTTGATAGTCTGACTAGCATAGGTACAAAGGGACTATTATCTCCATTTTCCAAAAAGTAGAATTGTAATAATGAAGTCTAAGGGCACATTCTTTTTTTTTTTTTGAGGTGGGGGTGGCAACTAGATCATAATGCTGAATCATACTGAACTCATGATCAGGACCAAACAGGGCTTGACCACACCAACTGAGAATGCAAGAGAAGAAAAAGCCTGACTCTGGAAGGAATTAAGGTTAGAGATAAGAGTATACAGAAGAAGACACCAAACCCTATGAAAAAATATTATGGATCCAAACATGCAGAAGGAACCACAGAACACAACAACTACAAACAGAGTGAGTCTTAGTCACAAAGACTACAAGAGTGTATGGAGGAAACGAAACAAGAAAAATTTTAAATTAAATTACAAGTGAAATAAGAGTTAAAGAGGAAAGATTTAGGAGAAAAAATAAGTTACTTCTCTCCCTCCCACACCCTTTGAGAAGGCAAGCAACATGATATCAATTATACATGTGAAGTCATGCAAAACCTATTTCTATATTAGAAAAAAAGAACACAAAAAGAGCAAGGAAAATGAAGTTTAAAAAGTATCCTTCAATCTGTACTCAGAGTTCATCAGTTCTCTCTCTGGAGGTAGATAGTATTTTTCATCATGGGTCCTTTGGAATTGTCTTGAATCACGGTATTAAACAAAGTAGCTAAACTTCCAAATTGTTCTCTTAAATGATCACACCAGTTTACAACTTCAACAACGTATTAGTGTCCCAATTTTTCCATATCCCCTCCAACATTTATCATTTTCCTTTCCTGTCATATTTGCCAATCTGATAGGTATGAGATGATACCTCAGAGTTATTTCAATTTGCATTTCTCTTATAAATAGTAATTTAGAATTTTTATAGGACTATTGACAGTGTTGATTTTGTCTGAAAATTTCCTATTCATATCCTTTAGCCATTTATCAATTAGAGCTCTTATTTTTACAAATTTGACTCAGTTCCCTATATATTTGAGGAATGAGGTCTTTATCAGAAATACTTGCTGTAAAATTTTCTCCCCAATTTCCTACTTTCCTCCTAATTTTGGCTGCATTGGTTTTGTTTGTGCAAAACATTTTAAATCATTTTTAATCTATTTTTTTGTAATCAAAAGTATTCTTTTTACTTTCCATGATCTTCTCTGTCTCTTGTTTGATCATAAACTCTTCCCTTATCCATGGCTCTGACAGGTAAATATTTTCATGCTCCCCTAATTTACTTATGATATCACCCTTTATGTCTAAATCATATACCCATTTTGAACTTATTTTGTTGGTGTATGGTGTGAGATGTTGGTCTAGTTTCACCAAACTGCTTTCCAATTTTCACAGCAATTTTTGTCAAATGGTGAGTTCTTGCACCAAAAGCTTGGATCTTTGCATTTATCAAACACTAGATTACTATGGTCATTGACTACTGTGTATTGTGTACCTAATCCAAACTTCTTTATTACTACTGAGGGTACTATTATCCTTCAGTCACCCAGGCAAACAACCTAGGTGTCATCCTTTACTTCTCACTCTCTCTCAACACCCCGTATCTAATCTGTTGCTAAGGCTTTTTGACATTGGACATTGCATGGACTATCATAAAAGCCTGCTGCTTGCTCTCCCTGTCAGAAGTCTCTTCACACTTTAATTCATCCTTCCCTGATCCATCAAATTGATCTTCCTAAAATGCAGGTCTGACCATGTCACCACCCTGTTCAATAAACCATAGTGGTTCCCTATCATTTCCAGGATCAAATATAAAAATCCTCTTGTAATGTCAAGCAATAAAGTATTTAGCACCTTGTTTGAGCTCCTTGTGATATAGAGGTAGGAGGAACTTGCCGACACAACAGGAAGGGTAGGAAAGGAGAAACACCATATATAAGGAGGAGCACAAACTGGGACTGAGCAGAACTGAGAAGGGAACACTTGTGGTGGCCAGCACTCTATTTGTCTCTTTGTTTGTGTTGATTTGTGTCTGTGATACTTTGTACAGAAACCTTGGGACCTTACTGGAAGACCTGAAAGAGGATTTTCTTGTTGTCTGTTTACAGAAGTCCTGGAGGAAGGTTTCAGAGGTCCTGGGACTATGCTGATGATTTGTGTTGACTTCTCGGACCTTGTTTGTGGGTCTGTGTTGATTTCACAGGCAGAAAGTGAATTTAACGAAGGTGCTGGCAATGTGTGTTAAGCATCTAGTAGGAACTTAATACATACTTATTGACTTACTAATATATCCTGGAACTTCAGTATTGTTTGGAACAAATTCCCTTATCTGAGATATTAAGATACTACAGGCACTGAGCTGGGGTCAGATCCTTACATATTCTGACCATCTATTCAGCTTTTGCAGAAGGCTGTAACAGGCTAGAAGTAAGTTGGGGGAGAGAAAAAAATTATGACAGAACTGCTTCCTCCAACTTAAAGGCAAATCCAGACAAATTTTATTTGGACGACTATAGCACCTGGAGAACGGAAGTATCAGTTGCAGTGGAAGATAAAAAAGGATATTAATGTTCTCTTTACAAGATTGGGATAGGGCATGTTCCCAATCAGCAGCTCATAAAATATACTTTACTGACTCCTGACCCTTGCTACAGCAAACTTGCAAGATTTCCTTATCTGTAGTGAATTACCTTTGTGACAGCTCTTGAATACCTCCTTTCTATTCTCTGACACTGCCACCACTACAATGCAGGCCCTCATCACCTCACTGCTGGATTATAGCAATAGCCTTGTGGTGGGTCTGCCTGCCTCAAGTCCCTCCCCACTCCAATTCATTCCCCATTTAGCCACTAAAGTAATTTTCCTAAAATGTAGGTCTGATCAAGTCACCACCTTACTCAATAAACTCCAAATGCTTAAGATTGCCTTCAGGAGCAAATGCAAAATAATCTGTTTGGCATTCAAAGTCCTTTATTGTCTCCTCCTTCCTTTCCTTCCTTTTCAGCTTTTATTCAGCTTACTCTTTTATTCAGTGACATTAGCCTCCTGGCTGTTTCACAAACTAGACACTCCATGTCTCAGCTTTAGGCATTTTCTCTGTCTGCCCCTCATTCCTGGAAAGCTTTTCCTCTCCTGTTCCAACTGCTGAATTCACTGACTTCCTTTAAAGTGACAATTAAAATTTTACCTTCTACAGGAAATCTTCCTTAGCCTGTCTTAATTCCAGAGCTTTCCCTTGTTAATTATTTCCTATTTATCCTATTTATAGCTTGCTTTGTATATATTTGCTTGCATGCTGTCTCTCTGTTAAATTGTATGCTACTGGGTTTTCCATTAGGAGGGTTTTTTGCTTCTTTTTGTATCCCCAGCACTTAACCCAATGCCTGGCACATAATATACATTTATTGATTGATTAATTGATCGATTAGTTACCCTCTACAGTAACAGGGAAAGAAATTAAGAGGGATGATTTAGAGGGAAAGATTCTCTTTTAGACCTATTAAGTTTAAGAGTTCTGCTGAACGAACGTCCAGTTTGAGATATCTGAAAGACATTTGGAGATTGGAGGTCAATAGAGAGAATGTGACAGGAAAGGTAGATTTGAGAATCATCAGCATAGACATGGTAATTAAATCCATGGGAACTGAGGAGATCACCAAATGAAGTAGTATAGAGGGAGAAAAGAAGAGGATCCAGGGCAGAACCCTGAGGGACACCAACAATTAGAAAGAGTTTATGGAGGAATATCCAGCAAAGGAGGCTGAGAAGGAGTGGTCAGACAGGTAAGAAGAAATCCAAGAGAGAGGGGTGCTGAAAACCTAGAGAAGAATGTATCAAGGAGGGAAAAGTGATCAAGAGTGTAAAAGGCTGTGAGATGTCAAGGAGAATGAAGATCAAGAAAAGGCTATTAAATTTGGCAATCAAGAGCAGTTTTAGTGAAATAAGATCAGAAGCCAGATCATAATGGTTTAAGAAGAGAGTGAGAGGAGAGAAAGTAGAAGCAGATGTCCTTTTCAAGGAGTTTAGCTATTAAAGGGCAAAAGAGATATAGTATGATAGCAGGAAGGAAAGATCAAGTGACAGTTTTATCGAGATAAAAGAACTTTGGACACAGTTGTAGACAGTAAGTAATGGGCCAGTAGACAGGGAGAGATTAAAAATAAGTAAAAGAATAGGGATGACAGAAGGTGCAATCTCTTGGAAGAGATGAAATGGAATGTGATTGCTTGAACAAGTAGAAGGGTTAGCCTTAGTAAGGAGCTAAGTTACTTCATCATACGAAAGAGGGTTGAAAGAGGAGATACTGACAGACAGTATTTGTGATAGATCAGTAAGAGGAAGTTCATGGCAAATAGCCTCAATTTTTTTCCTGTAAAATATCAGGCAAAGTTCTCAGTTGAGAGAGTGAGGGGAGGTAGAACCTTGGGAGGTTTGAAGAGGGATGAAAAGGTTTGGAAGAACTGCTATGGAGAGTGAGATAATGAGTTGATAAGGGACATATAGTAAGATGGCCTAAAAGCAGCAAGGATTGAGATGAGGTTATGTAACATAAATTTGTAGTGAACCCAGTAAGAAATGTTACATGATTTTCTCCACCTTTGTTCAGTGGGATATGTTTAGGAGCAAAGACTATAAATGGTGGGAATGATCCAAGGCTTGAGGCTTGGTCAGATGAAATCAATGAGAAGGATGTTAGGCATTGACGAGAGGTGGATTGATTTACCAAGTTGTCAAGGAGGGGAGAAGAAAAGAGGGTGGCCAGTACAGGGAATATGACCTAGGAGAGAATTGAGGAGTCAAAATATTGGAGGTCATAGTGTGGATGAGTTGAGTTATATAAAGGAAGGCAGAGGGAGAAGTGAAAAGTAAATGGATTATTGTCAGATGAAGTGATTTCAGAATTCTTGAATGTAGGTAGTGGGTGGCTTTTGTGAGTGATGGCAAGATCAAGGGCATGACCATATTTGTGGGTGGCTGAGATGAGGTCAGGTGAGTCAGTTGAGAAACTGTCAACTCAACTGTGAGTTGAATGGTTAAGTTATTTGAAGGAGAATCGATATGTATATCAAATTGCCCTAGTATGAGGGCAGGAGCTAGAGAGGAGAAAAAAATTGTAAACTGGGTGTTGAACTCCTTGAGGCAGGAAGCTTATTAATAGAATCAATAGGATGAGCTAGATTAATCTAATTTATAAATATGGTTACATTCATCTTGGAGGCTAATATTTAAGCCTTATTAACTTTTCAAGTAACTGGGCATTTTATATCTCACCTTGACTGGGCACTGTCCAATCAAAAAGCCAAATTTAACTTTTTTTTTCCAGTGATTGCTTTTTCTGATGCAAAAACTTCTCTTGTCAGCCCACTCTCTGCCACTGTAGTGACTAAAACCATTTCCTGGATGATACTATAGCATTCATGATTCTTCAGACCTTTCAAATTCACAAGGTCACCTATTCAAGAAAGAAAACACAGAAGAGGTAGCAGTTTTTAGGGAACTAGGAGCAAGCTTTTCCATTTATGGGCACTAAGTGCCACATGGGCATGATAATCATTTTACTGGAGCAGGTAAAGATTATGCCCTTTATTTCTTTTCACTGGAGTTATATTTTGCCATCTGGAGTGTTGCAGCAAGAAGGCAAAGTCAGGAGCTCTTTCTTGTTTAACAGATGCACCCATACATATACCTACTGTTGTCTTGGAACAAAGGGAAGACCAAGGGGATTCCTCAGGGTTCATCATTCTGAAACATCAAGTTCTTTCAGTGCTGGGTCAATACATGAGCAGAAGCATTCAGAAAGTTCATCATCTCCAAAAGCCCAAGCAATAAGTCACTATGTCCTTGGAATCTCTGATGTTTCCAAAGGAGCTCTGGGCATATGATCCCCTTAGGTTCATTTAGCCTGACTACATCTTTTAATGTTCATTTATGTTCCTATGTTACTCAAATCTGCTATTAAACTATATGATATAATAATTTGTGTCTAAATCTGTGATTGTGTAGTTCAAAATTGAGAGAGGGGAAATTAACCCAAAGGGCAATTATATTTCCCAGGTTGACCTAGGTTGCAGATTGATCATTAATTGAATACCTTCCCTTCTGTTAAACATCTTTAAAACTGACACCTCAGTGACCTCAGAATTGTGTCAGTTCCAACACAGGACTCCTTCAGGTATAATTGGTTTGGTCTGTCTGTAACTCTTGATTCTGTCATATTTTACCTAAAAAAATTGAGGCCATTCACCAAAAGATCTCCTTTTTTCCCCTCTTCTTCATCTCATATCACTCAGAAAAATGCCTCCTGCCATCACCTTACCTTGCCTCAAATGAAGAAGTGGCCTTTCTCTTTGCCAAGGTAAACCTTTCTATATGAACAAGTGATCCCATTCCATCCCTTTCTCTCCAGTAGTTTGCCCCATCTATCATTCCAATTCTCTCATCCTCAAAAATTCCACACTTGATCCATCCATCCCTACTTCTATGTCTCCACTGATAGATCTTCATCTAGGTCATGCCCATTAAATGTAGGTGTCCCCCAGGGCTTTGTCCTGGGCACCATTGTCTTATTTTATTTCATTTGATGTCCTCATCAACTCCCATAGAATCAATTTTTATCTTTCTACTGATGATTCTTAAAACTACTTATCCAGTCCTAACTTCTCTTTTAAATTTCAGATTTACATCTCCTACTGCCTATTGGATATATCGAAGTGGTTGTCCTTTAGGCAGTTTAAGCTCAACATAATAAAAATCGAATTCATTATCTTCACATACACACAATCACACAGGCTTCCTTCTTTTAAAATTCCCTATTATTGTCAAAGGTAACATCATTCTCCCAGTCACTTAGGATTATAGCATAGATGTCATCATTATCTCTAATCCTCATATCCAATCTATTGCCAAGTCCTGTTGATTTTACCTTTGTATTATATCTCATATCGGCACCCTTCTCTCCTTTGATATTGCCAAAGTGCTAGTACAGGCCTTTATCACCTGAATCACTGCAATAGTCTACTGGTTGGTTTCCATGTCTTGTTCTCTTCACTCCAGTTCATTCTCCACTCAACTATCAAATTGATCTTCCTAAAGTGTAGGTCTGGGTGGAGCCAAGAGGGTGGCAAAGAAACAGGAAAATTCCATGAGCTCCTTCCACAACCACCTCAAATACCTATAAAATATGACTCTAAACAAATTTCAGAGCTACAGAATCCACAAAGTGACAGAGAGAAACAAATATCCCACTGAAGGCAACCTGGCAGGCCAACAGGAAGGGTCCATCACAGCATTCTGGGAGCAGAGCACATTCCCCTGTGAGCTGTGCAGTTTTAGCCTCAGGGTGGCCCTGACCAGCAGTGGCCAGAGCAGACTTCAGGAGATTGAATCACCAGTAGCTGTGGCATTTTCAAGGCTTATTAACCCATAAATGCCAAAGAGCAAGTAAAAGGTCAGTGTGGGACTCTGTTGGAACTAGGGGGGACAGAAAAGAGTGGTCTGGACCCTGCCCCCAGGGTAAGAAGTGGCAAAGGCATGGCAGCTGTGCATCTGTTGCCATGTGGCTGCTTCCAGAGCTCCTGGCCTGCAGATTTCAGGGGTACTAAGAGACCATTCACAGAGTGATTGCTCTTGCTTTGACCTGCTTGGATTTGGATTGCTGTCTTGGGTGGAGGACCTGGGGGTGTGTGAGCAGTGAGCCAGAGTTTGTGGGGGCTGTAGAGAGGGCACTCTCCTAATTGCTCTGGCAGCTGCAAAAACCCCAGCAATTTGGGACAAAGCTCTCTTCTCTGGAAGCAGAGTTCTACCATGGCAGAGAGCTCAAAGGTCAAGTAATTGATTGGCAACACGAGCAAGCAGAGAAAGCAAAGCAAGCACAGCAACCAAACCTTAGATTCCTTTTTTGGAGACAAAAAGGATCAAAGCATGGAATGGGAAGGAGACAATGAAGTCAGAACTCCTGTATCACAAGCTTCCAAGAAAAATATGAAATGGTTACAGGCCATGGAGGAGTTCAAGAAGGATTTTGTAATTCAAGGAAGAGAAGTGAAGGAAAAATTGGGACGAGAAATGAGAATGATGCAAGAAAATCATGAAAAGAGAGTCAACAGCCTAACTGAAGAAAAAAATACCTTAAAAAATAGACTAACTCAAATGGCAAAAGAGGTCCAAAAAGCCAACGAGGAGAAGAATGCCTTAAAAAGCCCAAATTTGTCAGATAGAAAGGGAATTTCAAAAGCTCACTGAAGAGAACAATTCCTTCAGAATTAGAGTGCAGCAAATGGAAGCTAATGACTTTATGAGAAATCAAGATACTACAAAACAGATCAAAACAAATGAAAAAATAGAAGGCAATGTGAAATATCTCCTTGAAAAAAAACCATTTACCTGGAAAATAGATCCAGGAGAGATCATTTGAAAATTATTGGGCTACCTGAAAGCCATGATCAAAAAAAAAAAGAAAAAAAAGAACCTAGAAATTATCCTTCAAGAAGTTCTCAAAGAAAATTGCCCTAATATTTTAGAACCAGAGGACTAAATAGAAATTGAAAGAATTCACTAATTGCCCCCTTGAAAAAGATCCCAAAAAGAAAACTCTTAGGAATATTATAGCCAGGTTCCAGAGTTCCCAGATCAAGAAGAAAATATTACAAGCAGACAGGAAGAAACAATTTGAATACTGTGGAAACACAATCAGGATAACACAAGATCTAGCAGCTTCTACATTAAAGGATTGAAGGGCTTGGAATATGATATTCCGGAGGTCAAAGGAGCTAGGATTAAAACCAAGAACACCTGTCCAGCAAAACTGAGTATAATGTTTCAGGAGAAAATATGGTCATTCAATGAAATAGAGAACTTTCAAGCATTCTTGATGAAAAAAATCAGAGTTGAATAGAAAATTTGACATTCAAATACAAGAAGCAAGAGAAGCATGAGAAGGTAAACAGGAAAAAGAAATCATAAGGAACTTATTAAAGTTGAACTATTTACATTCCTACATGAAAAAAGTTATGAAACTTTTCTCAGTATGAGGACAGTTGAAGGGAATGTAAATGTGTATATATGTATGTGTCTATACATACTATATATGTATGTTTATATAGGAGGATATATGTGCACATAAATACATATGTGTGTGTGTGTATACATAGACAGAAGGCACAGGATCAGTTGAATAAGAAGGGATGCTATTTAAATAATAAAATTAAGAGTTGAGAGAGGAATATAATGAGAGGAGATAGGAAGAGA
>JAQQSU010003814.1:0-14257 GCA_028627135.1 Pseudochirops cupreus | reverse complement strand
TCAGTATCTTTTTATGTCTAGGAGCTTAGAAACAGAAAAGCTCTTCCAGGAGACAATGAGAGAGTGAAAGTGTTGTTTAGGTCTTGCCTAGGATGAGGAAAGGGATCTTAGAAAGGCTGAGGAAGAGGAGTTGGAATTTTTCCGTGTTTGCTAAGTGCAATCCTGTCTTCAGATTCGCTCTTGGTCCATCACCTTTTCACCTCTCACAGGTGACTTTTCAACATCTCTTAACTGTTGTCCTTGTTTGAGAACTCCCTAAATATTTATTCAACACAGATTGTCAAGGGCATTTTCCCATACCCCACTCTCCTGACATCACATCTCTGGTCTTTTCGGCTGTTGAAGTCTCTGTTCCAATCTTCTCTGGCTTCTGACTACTCTATCAGCCTTTTTTCTATCCTGACAGACTGAAGGTTTTGCTTTTCTCTCACCCTCTATTTCCTCACCCTCACCTCCCTTCCCTTCTTTTCCTTTCCTCTTTTCTTTATTGCCTCACTCTCATACTCCTGCTTTGAGGCACCTCTGAATTCTGTCTCTCTCCTGTCGATGCTCTCCTTTCCCGTGACACATTTGCATCACACCCTTCCCAGAGAGTCTGTTCAAGAATATTTATCAAAGGTGTGCTGGGTACCAGACACTGTGCTCATTGCTGGAGACACAAAAAGGGAAAACACAGCCCCTGCTTTCAAGGCCCTCACAGTCTCCTGGGGGTCACTACATGAAAGCCACAGTGTACAAGGAAGATTCATACAGGGCAAAATTTCATAACATTGCAACGTTTATTTCTTTTCTCCTGATATAAATTGTTCTCATTAGAATGGTATTACTCCCCATTTCCTTTCAGTTGGAAGAATAGCTGTTAACAAGAAGGAAGGAACGAAGGTAGTTCTCAGTACCTGTTAACTGGGACTCTACAAAAACCACTATTTCCTTGCTTTTATTTTTTTGTTGTTGTTCTTAACCCTTCACAGATAATCATTCACCTGACACTTTCAGTCGCTCTTTGGCTATATAGCATTCCACAGAGGACATGCATCTGCTTCCTTCTCAGAACACCTGCCTCCATTCTCCTCAGCATAAACCTCAAATCTTTTTTTAAACTCTATATGTACAGCTGCTTTTTATCTCCTATCCTTTTCATGTAACATAATTTCTTTATTATAACCTCCTGACGAGGGTCAAAAATCTCACTGTTCCATCTTAAATCTTCATTTTTCATCATGAAGCATCAATTCTGTTCCCTTTATGAACACTTCATTGTCCTTTACTCCTGCCAACATGGAGTGCAAAGAACTGAGTCCTGGGACTTCAACTTTAACTTTAGAACTGAGATGAACTTCCACTCAATAGTGACAGTAATTTCTTGACTGGTCAAAGGGTATAAATTAAACACTTGCTTTTAAACAATGAACAATTACATTTCAATCACATGCTAATACTGGGTGAGATTTTCAGTCTGTCTTTTATAAACTATGTGTAAATCATTTTACTTTAGCTAAAAATGTTTACTCTCAATAATTATCTCCTAGTACTTTTTTCAGCCTCATTTAATGTCCTTTCCTTACTAACATCTTTATCATCATTCTTATCACCCCTTAAGGCTGACACCAGCATCCTATGCCTTTTTCTAATCTATTCTACCCGCTAATTCAATCTATCAATTTGATTAGTCTTCACATTTTCCACTTACCTTTCTTTAAGCTTATGATTTCTTGGTAGCTAACTTTTATGTTTCTTTATTCAGTCTTCACCAAGTCCTTACTCCTCTAGCCTCTTTGATCCATTTATATTCTCCCTAACCATCTTCAGTCTTATTTCTCCTTTGATCTTCTTTCAGAGAATCTATAGGTAGAATCAAATAAGAGGATTTTCTTTAATTAGTAATATATTTCAATCCTCCCACCTTACTTTTGTATCTTCACAACCTTCTCAACAATTTTGAACACATTTTGCCTCCTAACAGACTTCATTTACACAAAATTAAGTTTTCTTCATTTTTTTCTTTTGTTTCACTTTCAACAGATTCTGAAAGCACATGTTAAAATCTAAGTCCAAAATGCAATGGCTCCAGTATTATTGATGAGGGAAAGTATCACTTATAAAAATATTTTCAGATCTCTGCCACCTTTTGCCTATTTCTATCCTCCTTCCATTTTCAAGCCTAGATGTCCTTGGTATAACCGTATTTAACTGGGTCTTCTGGTAAGTTGATGTGAAACTTATTCTTTATGAGACCACACCGTTTGCAATTTTTCAGAATCCTTGCACAAATAAGTTAGAAGTATAAAATGCCATTTTCCTTGACTGTTATGTGAGGCATCATTTACTGACCAGCATGGTATTGTGAGCTACCATTGCTATAAACACTGTTAACTTTCATTCTATCCATTTCTATATATTTTTTAATCATTAAAGTAAACCTAAACAATTAGGTGGGCTAGGGAGTAGAGCACTGACCCTGGAGTCAGAAAAACCTGAATGCAAATCCAGTCTGAGAATCTGACATGCAGTGTGACTCTGAGAAAGTCTTAAACCTATTTGCCTTAGATTCCTTATCCGCAAAATGACAATAATAGCAACACGTGCCTTGGAGGATTGTTGTGAAGATCAAATCAAATAACATTTGAAAAGTGCTTGGTCCATAGTGAACACTATATAAATGTGTGCTATGATAATTATTTTTGGAATATTCTGCCTGAATACCAGACTAGAATCCATGAGAATTTCCAACATGTTGAATAGATTCCCCAAAGAGTAATTGGGTAGATAGATAGATAGGTAGATAGACAGGAAGAAAGAAAGAAAGAAAGAAAGAAAGAAGGAAAGAAAGAAATAGATAGATAAATAGATAGATAGACAGAAATATAGATAATAGATATTTTAATTTTCCACACTTACACATGAAAATAATTTTTAACATTCATTTGCAAATCTTTAGAATTCCAAATTCTCTCCCCTCCTCACTCCCTACCCCAGCCCTACTGAGAACAGAAGCAGTTTGATATGTCTTCTACCCATGTAATCATTTTTAACACAGTGGCTGTTAAATAGTAAGTCCTGAAAAAAATGTTTATTGAATGATTGACTGACTGACAAATTGGTTTCTAAATTGCATCCCACCTCTAAAGAGGTTATCCTTGGTAAGTAGCGTACAAGTTCCAATTATTTTTCATGGTGATCTCATTGCCTACATACTGAGAGTACTGCAATACAAGATAATGTATGCAATTATGTGATGTTACCAGTCCCTGAATACATTTTGTCATCTACTTCATTTATATCTTCATGGAGAACCTTGACACAGTCTTCCATTTAGCTCCAATTTCCTTTGTGTCTCTTGGTTTAATTTGTAACAAGAATGTCAAAACTGAGATGAACCATTTCTACCTGTACTGAACTCCTGTTCTACCCACTGCCTAAGTATCTCTGATTTAGAATAAAAAGACATAAATTGATGGTTCGATTGTAATTGTTAAGTCTGGTAGCTCCACTGACCCTCTCTTTCCTGATTTCACCATAAAAATAGAAGTTATCGGAAAATGATGGGGAACATTTTGTATGTTCTTTATGTTATGGGCTTTCAGGACCAAAGAAAGGATTCATTCTATTTCTAGGACCCAACCAGGAGATTTGTCAGAGTGGCCCAATTAGATAAATGATGAGTTCCACTTGAAAAGACAAGGAGAACTCAGAGTTATGTCTACACCAGAATGGAAATGAGCAATTGTAAAGTCATTAAAAAGAAAATATTAATAGACTTTTACATGTACAAGCACCTATATGTAAATATACGTATATATATATATATATATATATATATATATACGTATATATAAACACACACACACACACACACACACACACACACACACACATATATATATACATTTATTCAGTGTCATCTGACATAATTTTTGTGAAACACTTAGCACAGTGACCGGCAAACACTAGGCACTTTTAAAATGCTACCTCACATTATTGTTTTTTTTGAGGGGTAGGCCAGGTAATTGGGGTTAAGTGACTACTGCAAGGTCACACAGCTAGTAAGTGTCAAATGTCTGAGGCCAGATTTGTACTCAGGATCTCCTGACTCTAGAATCAGGATTCTTTTCACTGTATTACCCAACAGACCCTCATATTATTATTTTCAATTGTTATCATTGTTTTATTAGAAACAGTTCCAAAAGACCTGTGATGGAAAAAGCTGACCATATTCAAAGAAAGAACTATGGGGTCTGAGTGAAATTCAAAGCATAGTGTTTTTTTTTTCTTTCTCATGGGTTTTCCCTTTTGTTCTGATTCTTCTTTCACAGCATGACTAACATGGAAATATGGTTAGCGTGATTGCATAAGTATAATTAGTATCTGATTGCTTGCTGTCTTGGGAAGAGTGGGGAGGAAAGGGAATGAGAGGGAAAATTTGAAACTCGACATTTTACAAAAATGAATATTGAAGATGATTTTACACATAATTGGGGAAAATAAAATTAAGGAAAGAGGGAAACATTATTATCTTTGCTCTTGTTGTGTTGTTATTTATGTAATTTCTTTTCCATGATCTGCCCTTCCATTTTTGGCTTCTAAAAAATAGGGACAATAGGCTATAATTCTTGTTCACATCACTTTCCATTTAGTCTTTTAGTCTAGGATAAGCTTAAGCAAACATAGGGTAAGACTTATCTCCTTGTTATTTGCACCCTCTGCGTATTGGCCATTGTCTTGCACACAATTCGCATTTATCAAGTGTTTATTAATTACTCAGTTCCTCATAAATATCCTTTTTAAGAACTGTGATATTCTTTTTCACTAATATACCAAGATACGGAACATTGCTAGGTGGTTGAACTTTTTGGTAGTATTTGGGGTCAAATAAGAATGTTTCTGGTTGTAAAGATGTTTTATTTGGGTAAATGTTTGAATGAGTCTTGTGATTCCTAAAACATTTTCAAATTAAGATTTAATATATTTCTCACAATCTTCAGTGCAACAAAATGAAATCAAATATCTTTTCCCCCCATATTTCAGTTGTTAAAGTTCATAATTCTTCTAATCAAAAGTTACTAGATTATTAATAAATAAAATGCTGCTGATTAGTAAGTTATAACAATAAATCACATTTTATAGTGCCTAAAATCTGACAAATCACATTTCATATTGTCTAACTTGCTCCCTACAAATAGATTTAAAATAGCTTTTATTATGCCATTTAACATAAGAGACAGCTGAGGGTAAGCGTTGATTGTCTTGCTTAGGGTGACTTGATTTTCTATGATAATTTCACACTTTAAGCTAACATTTTTATTTTCTCATTTTTATATGTCATATTTTAATAATGCATTGTGAAAAAACTCTTATCCACCTAGCCTTTTGGAATTGAACTTGTGAATTCATTTTTTCAAGCATCTGGGTCAAAAGCACAAAAAGACAAGAAAGCTCCGGATTGCAAGATGGACTTCTGGTGTCGTGGCAATGGTATTTTCGAATATGTTGCTAACTTGCAGATGCTGTCTAACAAGGGAAAGTACAAAAAAATACAAATTCATCTCAGTGGTTCACCCATCCCAGTTCCCCTACCCCCACTTCCCCTGTTCTATTATTTCAGAATTTATCCCACCCCACAAGACATGCCAAATGTTCCCCAAATGCATCCCCATTCTTTTGAGCAACCCCTTTAAGAAATTTAACAAACCTCTTGTTTTCTCCAATGATTTGTCAACACTAATTACAATTCTTACCAAGACATGAAGAAAATTATGTTTCTTCACTTGGTGCTTGGAATTCTCTTCTTTGTACAGATGGGAATAGGAATTGTTGGAAATTTCTTTCTCCTGGGCCTACACAGCTTCGCTTTACTCATTGGTCACAAGCTGAGGCCTGTAGAGTGCATTTTTGCCCACTTAGCCTTGGCCAACTTAAAAGTTCTTCTCACCAAGGGAATCCCTCAGATGATTGTCTCTTTGGGCATCAAAAATTTCTTGGATCATATTGGGTGTAAGCTTTTTGTTTATCTTCAGAACGTGTCCAAGGGTGTTTCTGTCAGCATCACCTGCCTCTTGAGTGGTTTTCAGATCATCACCATTAGTCCCAGCAACTCTAGGTGGGGAGAACTCAAAATCCAAGCCCAAAAATATATTATCCCTGCCTGCTTCCTCTGCTGGTGCTTCTACCTGCTGATAAATTTCACTTTGCTTGGGACTATGCATAACTCAAGGTATCTGACTAATGATACAAAGATATGGCGTCTGGGATATTGTTCAATTTTAACTCCTGCCTCTTTTAATGCTGCACTTTTTGCAATTGTCTTTTCTATTCCTGATTGTATGTGTGTGGGATTCATGGTCTGGTCTAGTGCATACTTAGTGCTTCTCCTGCGTAGACATCATCAGCAAGTGAAACATATTCACAGTCTTCATCTCTCTACCAGAGGTTTCCCTGAGATAAGAGCCACCCAGGCAATCCTCCTGCTCATGAGTACATACGTCTCCTTTTATTCCATTAATTCTGGCTTGTCATTTTACCTCTTTAAAATGGAAAAACATCAGCCCTGGCTTGTGGCCACCACAGATCTCCTAGCAGCATGGTTCCCAGCCATCAGCCCTTTTGTGCTGATTTTCTGTGACTCCCAAGTCCTCAAATACTGGAATGTTCTGTGGCATAGGAAATGTTGCTGTCTCCATTGCCACACTGTCGTTAGTCTAAATCCTCCCCCCCTACCCCAGCATTCTTCCCAAACACTATGAGAAACAAATATCTTTCAGAAGATTTTGGGAGAGGGGTGATGGAACTGGAATCCAATAAGTTTAGAGCCTAATTATAGAAGGGACTTCTATGATCATATAATCAAACTCTTTCATATTTAGAATAGAAGGTTCTAACCCAAAGATTGTATATCCTGCTTTTAGTGATACAGATTAAAAGTGTAATAGTCAGTTCTTGAACTTCTGTCTCCTGATTTTAAATCTACTTTTCCTTCCATTAGACCAATGAAGTCAAACTCAAATAGAAACAGAGATCACTGAGAAATACGTAAGTGTGCCAGAAAATGATGTTGTTTTAAAAAGTAATATGATCTGTGTTTTAGAGGCAGCTCATGGCTCAGGGGAGCCCACTGGGCCTGGAGTCAGGAAGATCTCAGTTCATTTCCAGACTCAGATACTTTCCAGCTATGTGACCCTGAGCAAGTCACTTAGCCCCTGTTTCCCAAACAAAATGGATCCACTGAAGATGGAAATGCATAACACTGCAGTGTCTTTTTTATGAAGACCCTAAATGACATCACACGGGATCAGACAGCACTGAAACAAATGAAGAGCAACATAGTCAGCATTTTATAGCAATTTTATTCATTTTGTTAAATATTCCCCAATTACATTTTAATTCAGTCCAAGTGACACACGGGCCACAATGTGGTCCCCTGGCAGTGTCTCTGACGCTTTGGTGTTAGACCATCCCAGTACTCATGTTGTATGAACAGCATTTCTCATTTCTTCCTCCTGGCTATGCTGATGAGAAAGCCAGGCAGGTCCAAAGACGGATGGGGGGAGTTTTATCAGTTTTATCAACTCAAGCAGCCACATGTTTATTTGAAAAATGTCCTTGTATTGATCAGTTAGTTATAATTTCCATGTTCCATTGATTGAATACTAACACTTGGGGGGAGCAGAACTTCTTGTTTTCTGATTTCAGGAAATTGTACCTATTTGGTTTCCCTCTGAAATCCTGAAGCTCACTCATCCTTGTGAGAAACAAAAGAAGGAATTCTGTTTCTACAGGATTAATACTACTCCCAGCTTTGACATTTGATTTTAGAACTTTAAATTCTAGATTCTTCCCCTTCCTCCCTCATGTCTCCTTTTATTCCATTAATTCTGTCTTGTCATTTTACTTCTTTAATAATAACAAGTATCAACCCTGGCTCACAGCAATTTCTGACCTCCTGGCAGCGTGGTTCCCAGCAATCAGCCCTTTTGTTTTGATCTTTTGTGGGTCCCAAGTCCTCAAAGATTGTTATGCACTGTGGCATGGGAGACGTTGTTGTCACTTATTCCTCAATGGTTCTAACCAAACCTCCCAGCATTCTTCCTTAGCATTATGACAAACAAATCTATTCAGAAGTTAATGGGAGAGGTGTAAAAACACTGTATTATAGGGCCTAGTGCTAGGAAGGATCATGTATTCAAACTCTTTCCTCTCTTAGAAGACAGCATTCTAATCCAGACTTTGTGTGTTCCGCTCTTGGTGACACAATTTACAAGTGACATAGTCAGTTCTTACACTGATGTCTCTTGATTTTCAATCCACTTTCCTCACATTAGATCAACAATATCGAACACAAATAGAAACCAAGACCACTGAGTCATACCTATGGATCCCAGGAAATGGATGTTTTAAAATGTAATACTATCTGGGATTTATTTTATTTGTAATAATTTTGTTAAATATTTCCCAGTTAAATAAATATTTAATCCAGTTCATGTCGCACTCAGAAGTATAGTGGCCCACAACATGGTCCCCTGGCGTTGTGTTTGATAGTTCTGCATCACAACATACTGGTGCTCATGTTATATGAATAACCTTTTTCATTTTTTTCTTTTCATTTCTCGAGTTCTCTAGGTTGCAAAGGTCTCCAAATATATTGTGAAGACAAATGGTATAGAAAATAAGGTACCAAGGAGTTATAGGTTTGTTTTTCATCAAAAAAGGAATGAATTTTTTAATGATTTAAATTAAATGAAAAAAATTATTACACTAGTTTAACTTTCAATTCACCTAAGTGAAATATAGCTGTATAATTATTCATTGTAATAATTTAAAATCCTGAACTTTCACAGTGGCCACTAACTGTACCAATGTCAAAGTAGGGCCTAATAGTATCAAAGAGATTTTGCTTTAATTTGCGTTTGACAACGAGGAAAGAAACATCTTGAAATATTTTCCAGATGTTGTTTTTTCTCTCAAAATTCCTGTTTTCATACTAAATTTATAAGCCATGTGCTCATTCTAATTGGATCTTTTATAGTCTGATCACCCTATATCAGAGGTGCATGTACTTGGCTTACTCCCATACCTTCCTATAATGTTCTGTTCTTCTTGAAATCTGTCCTCAGTGAGTTGTACCCTAATTTATCATCTCCTTCATGGAAAACACTAAATTTCATTTACTCTTTCAGTTGTTTTTTGGTTTCAAAACAAGCTTTTCTTTCTCTGGCTTCACTTTGGGATTTACCTTTAATTTGGGAGTCCCAATGTAGTACTAATAACAGAATTTGCACGCTCAATCAATTTTAAGATCCACATAAATATAGGTGGGGTGGGGAAAGAGAGCAGGGAAGAAGAAAAAGAAAAAAGCACATTTACATGATAATTTTGTTGTATATTTGAAAGGAAAAGCAAGCTGTTCATAGTAGGTTCACAGTTACATGTGCAATCATCTTTCTGTTTTTGTTGTTGGTGGTTGGTTGGTTGTCTTCCCTTCTTGAAGAGGACCAAAATGCCATCACTATACTAGAGTCAAGTTTCAATGATCTGACTGTGGCTGATCAAACCAATATGAGTTCAGAATGCTCTACCACAGGTCAGGCACAAATAGTCCATGAAAACTTTTGGGGTGGACTCTCTAAATGTGTATATCCTGCATTTCCTTTGAGCTGTTTCAATTCTGCTTTACTCGTAGAGCACAACCCCTTCTCTGATGTGGGCACACCATATTGAATGGTCCTGTGCCAGCGTCTCCCATGTCCAAAGTTCTTAAGAGAGACTTTGAGAGTGTCCCCACATCACTTCTTCTGACCACCATGTGAACATTTACCCTGTGTGAGTTCTCCATAAAATAGTCTCTTTGGCAAGCATATGTTTTGCATTCATACTATGCTATTAAAAAAAAACTTGTATTATTCCATAAATTTTAAAAAAATTTGTATACCACTAGTCCTATTTATGTTGGACTAGAAGTATCATGTATATCATAATAAATGGTACAAATTTTCCATTAGAAAATAAGTGTGCTTTAGCAAAGTCTTCCTCCCTAAAATGTTTAAAATTTTGTGAAGATGGAGAGCTTAGCTCAGACTGAGTTTCCCTATAATACCAGTCACTTATTTGATATATATGAGGTTCAAGAAAAAGCCTCGATCTTTTGAGGGTGAGATAATAAAAAGTTCAAATATTTGACAAAATAAATTAACTGAGTTCCTAGCAATATGCCACCTGATGGCTGCTTTCATTGTCCATTCATAGATGAGGAGTTTGCCTTATTCACATGATGTCCAGGTCAAAAAGGGACTTAATCTTTTACCTACAAGAAATTTTCCTAAGAGGGATTTTATAGGAATGCTCATGTTTGATCCTATATCCCTTCCTGAACATCCCAGAAAGGAGTCTTTTTCCTTGAAACTCTGAAAGTTCTCTAATATCATCACTCTTGTTAGAATTCCAGAAGCCTTTGTGAAATTCTCAAAAAAACTCTAATGTGTGGCCTTTACTATAGCTAATACTCAATTATTCAGAGATTGACTTTTGACTTATTAGGTTGCTAAAAGTATAGTGCTGGTCTATGTTCCCCAAAATTTTTTCTTGGTGGAGAATGTGCTATTCTATTTCTGAATGGTGGAGATATTGCTCCAATCCTAAGAGAGATTTTCTCATTTATAGAAGAGGTAGCTCTCTTTTGTCAAAAAAGAGCAGTCTTGTTGCATTAGTTCCTTTCCTAGTTTTCTAAGGGATTACTGTGTATGAGACAATTTTTTTCTGTCTTGAGGCTCTCCCATTCAAAAGGTACTATAGTTATTTTGGTAGCTTTGACAGTCTCTGGGAATTCTTCTGTGGAAATCTCACCCACTCTTCTAATCCCTTGAAGTTTTTCTAAGAATTAGGAATAAGGAATCCCTATTTGAAAAGTCCACTTGTTCAGTATCCTTCATTCTCTGCCTTTTTTATGTAGTCCTGGTAGCCTAATGTGTGTGGAAACCATGATCCTTTGTGGTCATTCCAGTTGCCTCCTATGGATACAGAGATGCCTATGAAAGTGCAGTCATTGATGCCAACTCATGAAAGTAAGAAAGACCCCAGGGGTCCTTAACAGGAGTTCCCCACTAATGCATTGTGTTAGAGTTGTGAACTGATCCAACTATTCTGGAGAGCAATTTGGAACTATGCCCAAAGGGCTATAAAAATGTACATATCTTTTGACCCAGCAATACCACTTCTAGGGCTATATCCCAAAGAGATCATACAAATGGGAAAAACACCCACATATACAAAAACATTTATAGCAGCTCTTTTTGTGGTGGCAAAGAATTTCAGACTGAGGAAACACTCATCAATTGGGGAATGGTTGAACAAGTTGTAGTATATGATTGTAATGGAATGTTATTGTGCTATAAGAAATGATGAGAAGATGGACTTCAGAAAAACCTGGAAAGACTTATATGAACTGATGCTGAGAGAAGTGAGCAGAACCAGGAGAACATTGTACTCAGTTACAGTCACACTGTGCAATGGTTAACTTTGATGGACTTGGCTCTTCTCAGCCATGCTATAAGACAATTTCAAAAAGTTCATGACGAATAATGCTGTCCCCATCCAGAGAAAGAATCACAGAGTCTGAATATAGATAGAAGCAGACTATTTTCTCCCTCACTTTTTGTTTTGTTTTATTTCTTTCTCATGATTAGTTTTATTGGTTATGATTCTTCTTTACAACATGACTAATATGAAATATGTTTAATATGAATGTATATATAGAGCCTATATCAGATTACATACTGTCTGGGCGGACCAAAGGGGAAGGAGAGGGGCAGAGAAAATTTACAATTCAAAAGTATGTGGAGCTGAATGTCGTAAACTAAAAATAAATTAACTCTTAAAAAAATTTACAAGAAAAAAAAAAGCAGGTGTTCCCTACTATGGAGAATGATTTGGCTTATACCTAGTCCTGGCTTATGGATCTAGTGACAGCCTATAGTCCTAACAGGTGTTTCTACCTGGCAGCTCAAGGCATTCCAGTTGACAACCCTTTCAAGATTTTGAGACCAACATTAGCTTCTGAGTTTTTGTTCATTGAGCTAGAGAGCCTCCTGAGGGAGCACAGAGTTACCCTGCTAGTCGCTCTGCTAGGTTATCACCAGGTTAGTTCCTACTCCTAGTGTCTAAGTGTAACAGCAATGAGATTTGAAGTTCCTTTTGTATTGCTAAGCTAAGAGGTACTTAGCACCTAGTTCAGATTAAGCCTTCTTTAAAGAAGCAGAAGGTATGAACTTCTGTATCCTGTTGCTGATGTAACAGGAATGGGCTGAACAGAGAGGGGCAATACTGTATATAAGGAAAAACCCAGAGAGGAAGAGAAAGATCTTCTCGGAGCAAGCTCTGAGGAGTCAGAAGCTGCTGCTGCCAGGGAGGCTGAAATGGAGCCAAGGAAGCTGAAGAGGAAACTCTCCCTCCTCCCTGTAGCCAGGCTGGAGGGAATGATTTTGATTTGAAGAACCTGGGTGAAATGATTTTGATTCTGGGAACCAGCTGAAATTTCTGCCAAGTCCAAGAGCCTGTCAGAGCTACCAAAAGACTGAGGAAACATGACTGTGATGCTGGTAGTTTGTATGAAACTATTTGTGGCTTTGTTGAGTCTTGACTTCCCGGGAACAGAGACAGTGAAGGATTTAAGACTTTGTCTTTTTGTGACTTCGTTAAGCCTTGATTTCCTGGGAGCAGAGACTGTGAAGGATTTGGGGCAGACTGAACACTATGAGCTCCAGTGTGGAGCAGGAACTACAAAGAGAGCTGGACAAAGAACTGGGAGCTGTCTGCCTTTGAACCCAGGTGACAGTTTGGTGAATCTGAGTAGGATCTGGGACAATGGAAAGGGATCCAGGGAATCTGAGAAACTACCCTGAGTCAAGTTGAAAGAAGACTTTACTTGTATGCTGTGTACTGACTGAAAAATTGTAAATTTACTAGTGATCTGGGGGTGGAGGGTCTGTGAATTTTCTGAGGATTGAATAGTGAATGATGAAGGATGATTGTATGATTGAGTAGATTGAATTGTTGATTGACTAAATGTACTTAGTGATTGATGACTAAATAAGTGACTGAGTTAACTTAGTGTGCCCCATGAGTGGAGAACTTTCACTATTGTACTTTGTGTTCCTTCAGGAAGCAAATCTCCTTAAGGATGATTGAATGATTGAGTTACTAAATGATGGTTCTTTGTTGAAAACTTTGTGAACACTGTGGTGAAAACTATGTGGCAATTTTCTGTGATAAGTTGTTGTGAATGCTATATTTTGATTTTCTGTGATAAGTTGTTAACACTGTGAATGCTGTACTTTAATTCACTGTGAATGTTTTGCTTTGATTTGTTATGGAATAAATAGAGTGTTCACCATACTGTGTAATCAGAACCTCAAAAGCTGTTCATAGCAGTATTCTGAAAAGCTGCTCGTGCTTGGCTTATGTTATGTCTAATAGACCAATGCAGTGTTTTTATACATAAGAGACCCAGAGTGAAATTCTGAATCTAAAAAGACAAAAAAGTTTTAGATTTTAACCAAATTTTGTAAGGTCTTATATTGAACATATAAAGGGAAAAAACAAGTCCTACAGATACCTGGAGGTGGATGTCTTCTCAGGGTGGCTGGTTCCCCAGGCCTTGCAGTAATTATTGGGTAGCAAAAAAAGGGGGAAGTGAAATTATTATTGCAAACCCTGTGCTTGGCTTTTCTGGCCCATTTTGCAAAGAGAAAAAAGGAAAAAATTATTTGGAGCACACTTTATTTTTTTTATTTAAAACTTTTATTTATTTTAGTTTATATCATTCATTTCCATGAAATTATGAGTTACAAATTTTCTCCCCATCTTTCCCCTACCCACCACCCCAAAACAGCTATCCCATTGTATCACCCCTCCCCCAATCTATTCTCTCCTATGTCCTCCCCCTCACTGGTAGGGCAGGATGGATCTCCATATCACAGTGCCTGTATATCTCAAGTTCCAGTTAGATGTAGTTAATAATAATAATAATTGTGTGTATATATATATATATATATACACACACATATATATATACATACATATACACACATATATATTTTTAACATTTGATTATAGACCTTTAAATTCTAGATTCTTTCTCTTCCTCCCTCATCATTGACCCTCACTGGAAGGACAAGCAATCAAATACAGGCTGAACATGTGTAATTACACAGAACCTCTCCACAGTGGGCATATTGTGATAGTCTGATTACATGTCCCTTCTTCCTATCCC
>JAQQSU010003813.1:0-14257 GCA_028627135.1 Pseudochirops cupreus | reverse complement strand
GGTGAGAATAGACTGGGGGAGGGGGGACACACTGGGATGGCTGTTTTGGGGTGGTGGGTGGGGGAAAGATGGGGAGAAAATATGTAACTCAAAATCTTGTGGAAATGAATGATGCAAAGTATAATAAAATTTTAAATAAATAAATAAATAAATAAACCATCTAACAGGAATCATAAACCTCCAGCAAGGACTCTTAGTCTGACCCCTTTAGATCTAGGATCTTTAACTATTAATTCCCATGCCTTCCAAAATTGGACTGAATTTTATTACAATGTAACACCAATAATTATGATGCACAATATGAAAATTTTGAAAGATTATAAAGTCAGATGACAAAAAAAAAACCCATACAGCTAAAAAGTACCTCTAAAAATTGAGTTCTCCTCATATATATACATGCTGGATTTTTTTTTACTGCCATACAATTTCTCAATTAATTTTATTCTCTTAATCTGAAGTACGCTCAATATCTTTTCTTTAAAAGCATATTTTCTCTTTTTTAAAAAGCAGAAACCAGATAAAAGAAAAGAATGTTTAATATAAAGCTTTATTTTAGAACTATAAAGCAAAATTATATGTACTTTCTCCTAAAAGGATCTGAAAATCATGAAAATGCTTAAGGCAATCCAAGAACCCTCTTTGAAAACATGCTTAAAGGGATGAATGCAAATTAGACGCCATTCCCTAGACCATTGGCCTGTCTTACTAGATTGGTGATTTGTGTTTAATTTTCCTTGTCTAATAATTCACCTTCACTAATTATCACTTAACACTTTGAAATAATTTTTAAGCATTTCTTGGAACAGATGTTGATTTGAAACTATTACTTGTGTGCAATATAGCATTATATTCAAGATGCTGGTGGTTGGAGGTATAGAACTCTAACTTTATTGGTGTGGTTATGTGTGTATGTAAATACATATATACATACATACATGCATGCATACATACATACATACATATATATATTATTGTCCAGTATCTTCAAAATTTGGATGATCAGTCTTCAGAGATTTTTATTAGGATACAGATTGATATAGAAGACACCTCTGAGGCATCTTCTTGTTCTGAGATTCTGTGATTAATAGGATGGTGGACTTTGAGATCATTTAGTCTTAGTTCATTGGAGAGATGAGAAAACTTAGGTCCAGAGAGATTAACAAACTTACTTAAAGTCACACTGAACCTACCAATAGTGGGAGAATTTGAATTCAGGGTCTCTCGCTTCAAATTGTATTGATCTTACCACTTTATCCCTCATTCCTTCTGTCATTTAGTGCAAAATCAATATGAACTCCTTCTAAATTTTCCAACAAATCATCACCTGGTCTATACTTGACCACCACCAGTGTCTAAAGGTCAATAAGATAGCTCATTGTATTTTAACATTTTCAATTTTTGTTAGTTATTTTCTTTATACGGAGTAAAAACCCAGTTATTTTAAATATACACCCATTGCTACTAGTCCCATGGTTGTTGTTTGGGGACAAGAAAAATGAATCTTTCCTACCTGATCACTCATCAGATTTTCAAGACAGAAATTATATCTTCCTAAGAATCTATTCTCCAAGGTAAATAAATAATCTCGAATGTCATGATTTCTATTCCCCTAACCATGCTGGCTAGCTTATCTTGGATAAGTTTCAGATTATTAATGTCATCCTAAAATGTGGTCTCTAAAGCCCTAAAATGTGGTATGACAATTTCATACCACTGAAAAGAACTATGATACCAATACTTTGGTTAGAGGATATCTAGTTTAACTAACCTTGTCACTTTACCAGAAAGTCAACTGAGAGGTTCAATTAAGAGACTTTCCCAAGATCATACAGTTAATAAGTGGCTGAGGTGATATTTAAATCCAAATCTAATAATCCACGACTATACCATGCGGCTCTTAACTACTTCATAGCCACACAATTAATATATACAACTTCTAACAACTCCATAAACTCTTTAAATAATGAAAACATAATATCAAGTGACTAGAATAATAATTGATCCCCTACTGATAAATCTCATTCAGTAGGGAATATAGCTGTTCAAAAGTTGCTAAAAGTGCAACTTAACAGATCTTAAGAGACATATATGTGTTTGTATGTATATGTGAATCTTTATCTATATCTATGTATATCTCAGAAATATTAGTATTGGAAATTATCTTACAAATGGATATTAGAACACAGAACCAACAATATTCAAGCTAGAAGTGACCATATAACAGAATGTCTGACTATAAAAGATAGAATCTTCTATTGAGTTGAAAAAGGCCTTAGATATAATGGATTCCATTAACTTTGTTTTTCAGAAGAGTAAACTAAGGACTAAAGAAGGTACATGACTTGACCTAGGTCACATAGGTAGGAAGTAGGAGCAGTATTCTAAATCCAACTTGTTTTTCACTATATCCTATGTTTCAATCAGGTTAACAAATAACTTTAAAATAAGTGGGGGGTTTTATGTTTTGTTTTTGTTTTTGTTTTTCATGCCATCATAATTTTACATGTCCCTACCTCTACTCCATTTTTGTAAGAAAGAAAAACTGAGGGGAAATAAGCACAATCAATCAATACATAGAAAAAGTCTGAAAACATGTGCAATATGAAATACTTGTAGACCTCCCACATTTATTATAGGTTGGGTTGGGAAATGTCTTCTTGCATCTCTTAATTGGAGTTATAACTAATCTTTATACCACTGATACATTCATTTTGATGTGTGTGTATTCCTTTTTTCTAGTTGTAGCCTTCTTGTCAGCGAACTTTTATTAAACTGATAGCTAGGGAGGTACAAAGAATAAATAAGAGAAAGTCATCTCTCTCATTGAGCTTTGGGACTAAAATGTGAGTAGAAAGTATAGATCTTGTGTGGCCAGGAGTAAGTCTTCCTGACTCAGTTTTGTAATCTGTAAAAAAAAAAAAGGGCATAAGCATAGCTGCCCATTCTGCCTCACAGGGTTGTTGGAGAGTCTCAAGTATAATGAGTTGTACTTTGCAAACTTTAAAGTACTATAAAAATGTCACTTACGGCACACATGATAAATTCATAAAAGATATGTAAAACAAAGAGCAGTTTGCATTCATGTTACTACCTGAGGTGGTCATTTGTGAATTTCAGTCATTGAGAAAAGTGAACTCGTCTATTTTTAGTCATGTGTATTGAAGCTTTTTTGTTTTTTTGAAGAGTACAGGAGAAGCATATAACAGCATTTTCCATAGAAAAGGAAGAGTTAAGTCTTCTACGGAAAAGAAAGTAGGGACACGCACTAAAGAACGTAACTGCTGAGTGATGACTGATGGCTCAGTAACTAAAGACATTGTAACATTGAAAGTATCAATGTTCAGAGGATCAAACATCTTGGATACACTGGCAACTCGAATAAAACGTTTCAGCTCTGCAGAAGTGAAGATTAAACCTCTCCATAAACCTCTAAGACTAATTTTCTAGAGAATGAAAAGCACCTGGAGTGGGTCAGTTATTAGCTGAAAACTTCCCCGGTAACTGCGCCACCTTTTGATTTGGTTTCCCTGTGGGGGTTTCGCACAGATTTTGTAAATCCCAAAGGGAAAACATTTAGTAGAGTAAATAAACATAAATCAACGCTTTCAAAAACAAATAAGCGCTGAAATAAACCTTTGCCAAGTAGAATTTTGTAAACTGCTGTCTCCAGGTTCAGCACCAGTCACATCACAGACATCAGCAACGCCCCCCACTCCCCACCTCCAGGCAAGATTAAGCCCTCATTTGTTCTGGGTTACAGAATAATTGGTAACCTGTCTAGAGCTCACGAGAGAGTGACAGGAATCCCACTCTCATTAGCCAAGTGTAAAGCCAAATCTCCATCATTTCAAAATCAGCATCAGTCATTCAGCTATCCTAGGCTTGGAGTAACCCGTGCATTAAAGGTCCCTCTCCACCTGCCCAGTCACCTCCAGGTCACTATCGTTTAAAATACCACAGATCGACCAACATAAATGAAGTTCCCTCTGGTCCCGGCTCCCTTCATACAAAGAGAAAGACTTCTATGCATTCCGCTCCGTCTGAGCAAATAAGGAATTTTCGTTGAGTCCCTGAGGCTGTAGGTAGCATGCATGGACTGTAGATTATTAACCCATGTCCTACCTTGCATCCAAACATCAACGACAACGTGTTGTTGGTGCAGGCAACTTTGCAGTGGCAAATCATTGGTGTGAAACAGTCAGGGTTCTTAACAATAGGGGACATTCCTTCAGGGCCGCAGCACTGACAGGTTACTGTGGGACGACAACAAGACGCTCCCACAGCACATGGATTGGCGGCATATGCCGCTCAGCAGCTCTCTGCTTTTTTCCTGCTGGTCAGAGGAAGCTTGCTGGAACCGCTCCCTATGTCCCACTCCATCCCTCCTCGGCTCTGCCGGGCTCTGCTCTGCTCTCCACTCCTCGCCTCTCCTGGGTGGCGAGGGATGAATCAAGGATGCAGCACTGAGCGGAGGACCTCCGTCCGCTTTTTCCTGACACTGGGAAATTAGTTTGGGATTTTTTTTTCACCCTGGGAAGGAGGTTGGCTTTTTTTTTAACGTTGAAATTGGAGGAGGCAAAAAAAAAAAAGGAAACGAGGTGGGTAGGGTTAAAAGTAGGTGGAGCCGTATTAGCATGTAAAAGGATGTGACCGCCCACTCTCCACGATCACAGAAGAGTGTCATGAGAGCTGAAGTGGGCTGAAATTATTCCATCGGAAGAAAAATACTGCAGCTCCTGATTTGGTAAAAAGCCAGTGTCTTGCTGCAATCCATAGTCATGGAGGGGAGGGGAGAAGAAGGCAGAGGAGAGAAGGCAGGGAGGGAGACCAGTGGGGCGGGAAGCTACTTCTCTGAGACCGAATCTTCTCTATGCATTCCAAAGAGGATTCCCTGCCCGTGAGGGGGTGCGGGGGGCGCACAAAATCAATTGAGTCACTGCCCAGGAGGAGCTCTGACCTTTAAACGCTGTCGGGGAGATGGATCTCAGCAAGGAGCCAAAAGCCAACTGTACTACATACGGAAAGATGAAAATCACAGGCGCTAGAGTTTGCCTCGGGAGAAAACCTGGTTACAAGTAACATTTACCCAAGCCTCACCAGCCCCGCGGGATCATTCTCCAGGCACGCATTTACAAACAGACAGCCTGATGGATCTCAGTCAGCTGCGAATGAGTCTATAAAGTTGATTGGGAAAGACACCAGTGGGGAGCTGAGATTGTGGGGCATAGCGCTGCTTCCTAGGTACTGTATCTCCCCTCAGCGGCGACTGGACATTCAGGGTTCCCAACTGGGCTTTGGAGCTCACGGATGAAGGTTGGGGGCTTTTGGAAACTGAAGAAGGAAGGTCTTTCCTGGGACAGTGCCTAAAAGACTGGATCTGGAGACCAAGCCTAAGGCAGTAATTCCAAGTATGAATGAAATATACAATGGTCAATATATTCCCTTTTCCCAATCCCTAGTTAGTGGTGATTTTTGTTTATAATAGTAGGTATGTACAGAAAAAAAAAGGAATGAAATCTATATGTATATATACGTGAAGATATATGTGTGTGTATGTACATAAGCATGTATATGTGGGTATGTATGCTAGGTGTTAAGTAGCAAAAAAAGTCTGAGGAATGAAGTTCGGAGACAAAAGCAGCATATGAATGATAAAATCCAATCCATCACAAACTTTTTATTCCCACATCAATCACTCCTTCCTACTCAAGTCCCACCACAATTAATATCTGGCATTTCTGATGTCCTGCCTACATGATAATGAACTCCTAGAGAAAAGACGTTTTCCCTCCTTTCTCAACACAGCATTGAGCAGATTGTCTTTCTAGTGTCTTTCTATAATGCAGGACAGTATGGCCTGTCCTGACTACCCAATAAAGGTGGAAACCGCCACTCCTGTCTATCAAGGATTTGCACCCTAAAAGCTGACAATATAGGCCAACACACTTAAAAAAAAATTAGGAAATAGGTATTGGTTGAAGTGAGTCCAGTAATTGAAAACTGTAACTGACAACAGTTCTCTGATAAAAAATAAATAAAAAATTAAAAAAAAAAAAGAATAAGGGAACTTTAGGTCCATTTTCCTGTTTTATCTAGTAGTTTAAATTTACAATTACCAGATGTAACCATCTGAGAATTCCCACCTACAAAGTGAATACAACTGCACAAGCTTTCCAAAGAGGCAATGGATTGTCAATAAGACATTCAAGATTTCCTTAATTCACTTAGGCTACAAATGTTGATTTCAAACTCTCATAAAAGTACCAAGAGTTATCCATGGTGCTGTTCCAAAGTCTATGACAAGCTCTCTCAGATCATCCAAGGTTTCTTCTGACCTGTCATTTAAGGCCAGTAGCAAAGGCTGCCTTTTCTCAAGTGATTTCCCTAATTTACCACTTACATTGGTTAGTATTTGCTGTGGCCTGGGGACCTAAATAAAAATATCTGCCTCTTTTATCAGCTTCTCCTCCTTCCCAGTGTACCTTGAATTGGCCTGACAAGTTATATTTCTCTTTGCATTTTTTATTTACAGTTTGTTTTCTTTCAAATATTGCCTTTCCTGATCAAGCACTGGTATAAATTTAGAAGGAAAAAAAGTGTGGTTTCCATGACAATGCATTCCATAGTTACAGCTAGCAACCACTATCATTAAAAAATGAATCACACGGTTACCTTAAGATATGAATACGTTGAATTATTAGTCTGAAAAGTACTCATTTGGCATGGGGGTGTACTGCAATATTTTTAGTTGGGGACATTACCAGGGGATGCCAGAAGATGATGCATGCATTTTAATAGTCAAAACTGCCATAGCAATAAAACATTTTGATGATTGGTAAAATGTATGATTCTCAATAATCAACTCTTTTTCAAAATGACAGAATGAATCCTACACCATTAGATTTTTTTTTGTCCATACCAACCCTCCTAAACTGATTCACAACTTCATATATATCAGACCTTGGATTATACTGTATACCAAAACTGATGAAAATCATCTGTTTTTATTTTGATCAGAAAGGTGAGGAATAAGGGAGGGGGAGGTCTTTAGTTTTTTTAATTTTCTTTTAGCTAATGCTGCAATTTGTTCACCTAACAATCCTGTATTTATGAAAAGTAGGCATCAGTGAATCACAGAATCTTAAACATTTGAAGGAAACTTCAAAGTAGCTTAGTATACCCCTTTGCCTTATTACAAGGTCATAAAACCTATGTGTACTACCTAGCCTTTGTTTTGGAGGGAGGGCATCCAAAGATTTCATAAGTTTTTAGTAACCCATCCTAAAAAGAACAAAACTAAAGATGACAATATGTTATATTTCTATAATGCCACTTGTTTTTTAAAGGTTTTTAAATGTTTTCTACAATTGTAATCTCATTTCTAAGAGATCGTTCAGATTGGTACATAGAAAGCCAGCTCCAAAGTCAAAATGACCTGTGTTCAAGAGATGACTGGCATATTCTGTTTCTGTATCTGGACAAATCACCCAATTCCTCATTCCTCCCTCCTACCCCTATTCCCCCCCCCCCCACACACACCCGGGCCCTGAGAGTTCTCTAAGATGAGGTGGTACAGATATGCCTTAGAAGAAGGAGATTCCTCATGGGAGAGCTTTTTACAACAATGAAATCACAAAGTCACAACTTATCCCCAAACACACGCACATTTTCATTTCTAATCTCTGTTAATATCTTCAGGAAGTCTTCCCCTAATGCTAACCTAGGCTGTAATTGAAGTCTCTTGTTTGTCATAGGATGATAGATTTAGAGCTGAGAGATGCTTTAGAAATCATCTTAACTCAGGGCAGCTACCTGGTGCAGTGAATAGAGCACTGACCCTGAGTCAGGAGGACCTGAGTTTAAATCCAGTCTCAGATACTTAATACTCACTAGCCCTGTGACCTTGGGCAAGTCACTTAACCCCAATTGCCCTGCCCTCCCCCCTCCGAAAAAAAGAAAAAGAAATAAATTATCTAACTCAATCTCTTAAGACAAGGAAACAACCAGGGACATTAAGTAACTTCTTCAAAATCACAAAAGTAGTAAGTAGTAGTACCAGAATTTGAACTCAGACCCTTTTTACTCCAAATCTAGCACTCCTTTAAACTACACTACTTTTCTTCCATAGAGATAAAAGTAAATAATATAGAGAATTAGAGATTGAAGTGAGCCTTAGGGAAGAAGTGAGGAAACTCAGGCCCAGGGAAGTAAAGTAAAAGGATTAGCCTAGATCAAACAGTCAATTAACGGGCAGGATAAGGAATAGTAAGATTTTAGATTCAAAAGGAACTTCACCAGCCAACTAGTTCAACTCATACGCCAGAAGATTTTCACACAGCTACTGATAGTACAAACTATTTTAAAATGTGCCATGCCATGCTGCCTCTCAATTCACCTTGTCTCCATATATTCATCTGGTGACGGTGGTATCCATATATCAATACCTTATTTTCCCTTGCTCCAATATCAAATTTCTCTAAAAGCAAAAGTCAGGAAATGAAGACCATTTTTTTCCCCTAGAAAGGCTTGTCTCATGGAAGGGACTCTTTCACATCCTACTGGATGAAAGAATTTATGTCCATTAGGTGACAAGGAGCAACACAAAAGCACTATGAAAACCTTCACTCTTGTTTTTATACTCTCCTTGCCCATCTGTGAAACAAAAGTAAACTGGTCATTGGAAACAAGTATGGTAAAAGCATCCTAGAGATGATTCTAAATGGCAGCATATTTTAGGAATGCCATAACGGAAATACATTTCACTTTAAAATGATGTTATCTGGATGCTCTAAGCTCCTCCTTGACAAATTGATTTCATTTTTCAGTTAGATTACATATTATTAGCATCACAGTTGTCTTTTCTAATTTTCAAGAGTAAATGAAGCTACTTACTTTTCTGTAATTTATTATGTTTCAAGAAGGGACTCTTAGGTGTGACAAAACTATCTGATTATTACTGAAAGACAATCACACTATTGAAAAAAAATGAAAACAGTTCCTTTTTTTATTCTTCCCATTTCTCCTATTATTTTTTTTTATTGAATTCCCAATAATATTAAAGAATTTATAATGCTTTGATGCTTCAGTGGATCTTTGATTTTATAATTGTGTACACTCCCTCAACTGGTACAGATGTCAATCCAAAGCATATTCAGAAACCACCTTCTGAATCAGGCTATTGATTTCCCTAATCTACCTTTCTTTTCTCAAGCCTTTACTTTCAATTGTAGTAGTGTCTAAGAAAACACCACTTGGGCCAGTAAGGTCTACCATGCCTTGCCTAAGATATCATCATATTTAGTAATGTTTTCTAGACTGCTTACAGAACTATCATTTGTACCCATGTGAATCACCAGAAATGAATGGTAGTCATCACATTTAAGCAGTCTTGGGAGGTTGTCAGATCCTATTTCTGGATGAATGCCCTGAGGAAGAAGACAGCAGACCTCTTTGCTGTTAATGTCAGGAATAGTTAATGTAGTTGTGACTCTGATTGTTCGAGTTACCTTTTAGCAACAATGGAGACATATGCAATACTTTAAGTGTTAAGCCTTATGTGTATACATTATTAGTACAAACATTAATTTTCCATAATCAAGAAAAGGCTTAATTATATTTAACTGCTCCCCTGCACAAAATCCATTTTCTTAACATAAATATTCTCTTGGTGACACTCCATAGTTGTCAATCATAGAATCAAGTATAATCTCCAAAGAATCAAAAGAATAATAATAGTAGTGATGATAGCCAGCAATTATGTAACACTTTTAGTTTTATAAGGTGAAACTTTTTAGAACTTTAAGGTTTACAAAAAATTTACATGTTTTGTTCATTTGATCCCTACAACAACCCTGGGAGATAGGTTTGATTATTATGTCCATTTTACACATGAGGAAATTGAAGCCTAGAGAGTATGAGTGACGTGTCCAGTGTCATATAGTGATTTAAAATGAGTTTTTTTTTTCAGTCCAAAACTCTATTCTTGAGACACCTTGTTGCAGAAGTAACCCAAAGGGGAAATGGAAAGATACTTAAAAAGAGATATAGAATGTTGGAAAGAGCACTGGATCTGGAGCTAGTTGACCAGAGTCCAAATTCTGGCTCTTCTACTGTGTGACCTCTGGACCTCAGTTTCTTATCTATTAAAAGGAAGATGATTTCTGAGTTCTCTTCCATTCTAAATCTATAATGCTTTGAAGTGGATATAGCACATTATCAAGGGCAATTTGGGGGAAAGAATTGGGGTACACAATATCATCCAAAAGATATGTTGTTAGAAAATAGGATGATTTGGTAATGCTGTGAAGGTTAAGTGCAAGAGGTGGACAGATTGAGTATTGTTCTCTTACCCCTAGAAGGTGGAAAGACCTGGAGGAAGGTCTCCAGTAATATACTAAGAAGGCTATATGGGACAAGGGTCACCCAGAAAGAGAAGTAATACGTATGATAAGATCTGGACCACTGAAGCAAGAATCCAAATCAGAGATATCACATATCCATTTGAGTACAAATACACAGTTTAAGAAGGTAGGAAAATGTACAATATATTTTCAATTTAAAAGCTCAAGATTTTAAAAGTTTAATTCCAGAAGGAGACAGCCTCAGTTATCTTAAAGATTCCGTTATGTAAAACACTTCATTGACTGACAATGTTGGATAAATTACATGTCACTGTTTTATGCATCAAACAAGTCCCCGTGAGAACCACTATTTTAAAAATAGATTTTTATTGATGTCTTTTGCTTTTATGTTGCCTAAATTTCCAGCTGTATCTCTCTCCTTTTGTCCTTCCAGAGGACCATGCCTTAAAACATATAATTTTGAAGACCACAATATTAACTCCAATCAATCCACATTTACATATATTATAACCCTACTATGTGTTTGGAACTAGAGAAACAAACATAACAAATAAAACAGTCCATTCCATAATGGATTTCATATTCTATCAAGAAAAACAGCATGTATACACACACACACACACATATACAAAATATTTATGAAGTGTATCAAAGGTAATTGGAGTGGGGGACAGAATTCATGAGCACCTGGCAATCATAAAAAGTTTCAAGTAGGAGATGATAACTTGTGCTGAACTTTGAACAAAGCTAGAGTTTTAATTTACTCTTTCAAGCAATACATGTATATATGTGTTTCTGTGTGTGTATTTCTTTTTCTCTCCAAAAACACATCTCTTAATTAAATGTAAAATCCTTGAATGCAGGGACTGTGACTCTATTTTTATCTGTTTCCCATTGCAAAACAAACACAATGCTGGGTTCATGCTTCAATACCCCAGGTATCTTTGACTGTATCATTTGGGCTTTCCTTTCACCATTGCAGATGAAAACCTTTCTATACCAAAGGCCAGGTTTTTTAACCTGGGATCCAAAAACTTAGTGGTTTTGTTGTTGTTATTATTTTTCATATCTTAATGGCTATATTTCAATAAAATTGATTTCCTTTGTAATTCTATACGTATCTTATTTTATACATCAAAAAACATTACTTTGATAAGGAGTCCATAGGTTTCATCGAATGGCAAGGAAATCTGGGACATAAAAGTATTTAAGAAGCCCTGTCATAGTAGATGATTTTGTTGGAATCTGAATACAATTAATCATCTTCTAAGCACTTAGAATTACAGAACTTAAGAGATAGATTCTACTTTCAGGTTCATTTAGCCAGTCCAACCTGTACCTGCAACAGTCCTCTCTGCAACATCTCCAACAAGTGATCATTTGATCTTTGCTAAAAGACCTCCCTAGCCAGATGATCAATCTTTAGGGTAATGTAATCAGCAATTGCTTGTTGACATCAGCTCTAGATTTGCCTCTTCCATTTGAACTGTTGTTGTTTCTCTGTCTTCTGGAGACAAGAAGAACAAGTCAAATCCCTTCCCCCACTTTTTGTGGCAGACTTACAGATATCCAAATGCAACTGTGCCATGCACTTCTATATCTTCTCTTCTCCAGTTTAAACTCCCAGCTCCTTTCCTCTGAACTTCAGCTTATATAACAGACACAGTTCATCACTAGACTGTTTTAAATCTTTCTTGTTAGAGATGACCTTTTGAAATGCTGGTGTAGCCTTTGAGAGACCAGGGAACCTTCTGTTCCCAGAGGAAGAATAAATGAAGGATTTCATTGGGAATTGACCAGAGACCTAGCAACATTACCCACATTTTGGGATTAAAACCTGATTATAATAATAAGCTGCTAAAAATAAAATAAAACAAAACAAAAATGAATATGCAAAGGAAAAATAACCTGACTATGCATAGCTACTTTAATAGACCTGGTTTATATTCAGAGGAAGATAGTATGATTAAAAGAACCACTTTTACCCCAAACAGTAACATCAAATGGTCACAATCCAAAAATGAGTTCTTGGAAGAATTTTAAAAGGCATTAAAAATCAAATAAGAAAGATTGAGGAAAAAGTAGGAAAAAATTAAAGCAATCCAAGAAAAGTATGAAAAGAATGTTAACCAACTGGAAAAAGAAGTCCCAAATTTTAAGGAAGAAATTAACTCCTTGAAAACTAGAATGGGGCAAAATAAAATGAATTACATTATAAGACATCAAGAAATTATAAAACTAGAGAAAATAAAAGAGAGTTTGAAACATCTTATTAGAAAAATAACTTTAGGAGAGACAATATAAAAATTGTCAGACTACCTGAAAGTTATGATCAAAGTGCTTTTTAACAAAACTGAATGGAAATTTGTAAACTCTCAATCCCTGGATTTACTTACTAGTATCTTGGTGTTTTCGGCATTGATTTAGTGGGATACTAGATAGTAGAGAAGATTACCTCTCTAGGTCTTTCATTTCCAACTTTATAATTGGGAGATTTATTGGTTGTTCAAGGTCCACAGTGATATGCAGAAAAATTTTCCCCAGCACAAATATTAATATGGATGGCTTGCTGTTACTTATGTTAATAAGAGATAAGTTATAACAAAAACTTCAAAGCACTCCATACCTTTCTATAAACATATATATGTGAGTATATTCACTCTGGATGCCAGTTTGGTTGACAATATTGTATTTTAACAGTAAGGAAAAAAGTTATATAGTCAAACCATGATGATTTTGAAAATAATCTTATTAAAGGTAGAGTTTTCAAGTTGAAAAATAACTGACTTAACTAAGGATATAATAAATTAGACATTCTATAATGTTGTCTATGTGACCAAGAAATGCAATAATGAAGGACTGAATAGATATTTAAGAGCTGCATGCAAAGCACTGTGCTAAATATTATGGATAGAAATACAAAACACAGATAATCCCTGTATTTTACATATGTAGGGCATCAACAAATATAGGGTAATGATGGCCAGCGAAGGTTAAAATCACAGTAAGTGAAGCTCTTGGAAATTTCAACAATGAATATTTCCAGCTACAATAGTCATATTACTTAAGAGATGGAAAACAGGGTTGAGGTTGAATGAGTATAAGTAATAAGTTCTTACCAATCAGTATGGACCCAGGGTAGGAACTAGAGGCCCATTTGGGATAGGGGTGGTGGTCCTACAGCAAGAATAGTAGTCCTATATGTCAGAGGAAGAATATGGTATGGTTGATAAACTCAAACATATTGAATAAAATGAGCTCTCCCAATTTTCAACAATTTCCATTTACATATTTCCATCCCTATCATTGCCTCAATTATATGACAATTAAAAATCAAGGCCCAGCTTAAATACTATCTTCTCCCCAAAGTCTTCCTGGAATTTTTTGCTGTTGTTTTTGTTATTGAGTTCTGTCTGACTCTTCTTAAGTCCATTTAGGGTTTTCTTGGCAAAGATGCTAGAGTGCTCTGCCATTTCCTTCTTCAACTCATTTTACAGATAAGGAAACTGAGGCAAACAGGATTAAGTGACTTGCCCAGGGTCATTCAGCTAGTAAATGTATGAGGTATGATTTGAACTTAGGAAGATGAGTCTTCCTGACTGTAACAGTAATTAATTTAAATTTGAAAACTCCTTTTTTGTTACATCAAGTAAGCAGGTACTTAGCCCTTAGTAACTAATCAAACCTTTGTGGCTAAGAGGCAGAGGATGTGAACTCTGTCTCCTGTTGCTGACATAACAGGAAGGGTTTGGCTGAAACAGGAAGCCAATGCGTTGTGTGTATATAAGAAGAGCCCCAGAGAGAGACAGTCAGACTTAAAATTTTTCTCCTGGCAGGCTCCTGGTGGAAGAGAAAGAGATTTTCTCTCAGTGAGCATCTGGAAGCTGACTGAGAAC